>VDFB02000015.1:196092027-196122416 GCA_007258455.2 Sequoia sempervirens | reverse complement strand
ATTTTTGAGACAAAAGGAAACACTAAGTCATTTTTGAAACACTCGTTCATTTTCCCTATTTCTCTCTTCCCTCTCCTCCATGGTGTGAGCTATTAGTTTGCAACAAATTTCTTGTGGATTAGGATATTTAGGTTGAATCTAAAAGAGGGTTTCCAAAGGATTGTGTGCATTACATTCAAGAAGGATAATCTTTGTTGTTGAGGGTTTTGATTTGTGAATGATATTCTATTTTGATTTATACAAACATGCTTAGATAGTTTTCATATTAAATTTCATCCTTCACCTAAGGAGATTGTATGTCTTTCCATTTGTAGTATGCTAAGTTTGAATCAAGATCTATATTTTTACTTGTGAAATTTATATTTGTAAGTTTTTAGAATTGGAAAATTACATTTTATGCTAGATCTATGGAATTTTTTTGCTAAATCATTACCATTTGAAACTTGAGTAATCTCCTAATTTGAGTTCTCAAAAGGGTATATTCCATTTTAGTTTTTTATTTATTTTTAACATTGAAAAATTTCCAAAATTCATTAATGATGTTTTTGGGAAGTTTGTATGGTTTTTTTTTTTAAATATCAAAATTGAGTTGTAGACCATATTAAACCTTTTTGTTTTGTAGGATGAAAATTCTCCTTATGGAAATGCATTTATCTATCTTTTGGATATGAGTGTCTTTGTTTTTTACCTCAATTTATGTGTCACAGTATTTTAATCACTTTGGACCTTTTGGTGTTAGGATTTAACTCTAGAGTTAGGAATAGAGTGAACTTTTATTTCCATTCAAATTTGAATGGTAAACTAGAGGAGCTTGAGAATGGATAAAATATAAAAATATAATTTAAAATGAGATCAAATAAACATAAACATAATTAAGACTCAAGACATTATCATGATATATTCACATGTTTATATCCAATGTGTGTACATAAACATATTCACATGATTATTGGTTGTCCTTTCCATTCTAATTGTATGTTATTGATTTTTATTTTCATTTTCACTATTTGATTATTGGTGTTTATCACCATTTCAAATATTTTAATTAGTAGTTATCATTATTTACTTTGTATGTTATTAGCAATTATCACCATTTACTTTGTGTGTTATTAGTGGCTAACACCAAATGTTACTATTGGATTTCATTAGTCGATATTATTTTTTCAATGTGTATTCTATTGGATGGCTCATGTATGATATGCAATTAGTATGTTTGATTATTCAACCACTTTGTTTTGTGTGAGTGTTGTTGGACTACCTAATCAATATGCTCCTAGTACAAAGGGGTGGGCCTTATGGTCACACATTATTGGGTGATGTTGATCATTATTAGGTCCATATGGATTCTTTGATATGTTCATTGGAGGGTGTGGAATTATCTTGTTTTATCTTGTTAGATGTATATTTTTATTTTTATTTTCTTGGAAAAGTTGTAAAGATGGATCTTGTAATCCTTGATTAGCTTCAAGAATTTCTATTTCCATAATAAGATGAACCATAATGTGAAACCATAATGTAAAATGTATATATATTGTAAAATATAATAAGATGAACCATAATGTAAAATGTATATACTATAAAACATAATAAGATGGAACATAATGTGAAACCATAATGTCAAATGTATATAATGTGAAGATCATCATCTAAGAACCATAATGTGACAAATCACAATATAAAATGTATAACAAATCATGTATCTGCATGTAAAATAAATCAAAGTGGAGGATTCCTAATGTGACTATGGATTGATCTCTCTCCTAATCCCTGTCTAGATCCATGTCCCGATTCTCTGGATATGTGGCCCGAAGCCTCTCTCGATCCTCGTCTTAATCCATGTCCCAATTTTTCTCCCTGCAAAAGAAAGTACATTAATTAATTTAATGTACAGATGTGTAAATGTATTAAAGTCGTCTTAAAGTTATGTACTTTCAATGTTTGAATGTATTAAGTACTTTAAATATTATAAATGTGCACCTCAAATGTACCATGCATAGGATTGTCTGCATGCTCCAAATCTCCAAAGCCTAACAAACCCTTGTTTTGCTACAAATTTAAAAATTCCAGATTTCAATGAAGAGTGAGAACTACTTTAAAGTCAATTTTATTTTATATATGTATGTGAATTTTTAGAACACAAAATATATCCGATTATTTGAAAGTACATGTGTCTCACCCTGGAGCACTCTACCAATGTCACTAATGTCATGAGAATGCGTAGTCAAATAAGGGACACTTGTATCAGGTAGAGGACCAGTACCAAAGAGAAGTGAGCTATGTGTGCCATGTACATCATGTGCAGTAACCTCAGGGGTTGTAGGCTGGTCTGGAATATGTACATCTTGTGAAGCCACCTCACCCTGACCCGACTGTCTACCAAAATGTCGTCTAATATGAGCTGCTACACCATCTAAAGGAATCCCATACTCATCACTGATAAACTGGTATGACGATAGTAAATCAGCAATGGAAACCGAAGCAACATTATGTATAGTGGCTTCACTCATCTGGGTCACATCTGATGGTGATGGTAGCTCTACTCGAATGTAGGGATCATAATTGGAAGATGTAGCCTTGGTAGGAGGAAGGCTAATCCGCGGACGTAATAAGTATCTGCCTACACGATCATATGACATATGATCGACCTGAGTAGCAATCGCAACAATACTGTCAAAATGGTTGGTTTGAGTAGGTGTTGCTACTACACTTCCTGTTACTGCTAGTTCCAAATGTTTTGGAAGAACCAAAAGGTTTGGACCAACTAATGCCCTCTTGTTGATGGGCAGTGGAAAATTTGCACGTCTAAATTGAGTTTTGTCAGCAAACCTCCCTTTTCCCTATCCAACATGTGAAGGAATAGATGTGCAGTCCACTGCTAACCCTAAATGAAGCTTAGCATATAGTTGTTTGCAAAAATAAAGTGGCAACTCATCATTATGAGGTCATTTGTGATGGGTTGCCAACCATCTGGGATATAGAAAAGGAGCAACAAGCTCATCTATACAGCTAGTAACAACATATCCTCTAAAAGGAGGGAACATGTTGTGCACATTATGTGTCGAAACTCTACTAGTAATAGAATCAATTTTCTTTGTGCCAACAACACTGTTGGCAAGGGACCTGTAAAACTCCTCTATGTTGACCTCATCATAAGGATTATAAGATCAAATTGTGTGAATCATACGATGGATCTCGTGTTGAATGCTAACTAATCTATCTCTATTAGTGAGATTAGGGGAGTTAAGTATTGTTTGGTCCAAACATCTCAAAGCATTTTCTAATCTCCTAATGTTATCACTATATTAATTAGACCTAGCCTCAGCTTGCTGCTGAGACTGAGTGGAATGATGTGATCCCTGATCATCAGCTATATCTATATAAATATGTAAAGATCTGTAAATTTAATTAAAACAAAAATATTACAAATATGTACTAATTCTATTTCTCTAATTTAGTAAAATATATGTAATAACCATTTTTCTAGTAAGATGCTCCATAGGAAATTATAAAAAATAGGAAATACATGAGCAATGAGTGGCTTGAACATCATGAAGTAATTTAATAAGAACAATTTTAAGTTCATTCAACTATCTATGAAAAAGAGGGAGAAAGGGAGAAAGTAGGATTATAAAAAATTTCCTATAAAAGAAGTGGTACTAAAATATCCTAATGAAATATTTACATGTAAAAGTAACAAATAAGCATATAAATACATAAATCTTGAATGAAATCCTACACTATAATTATGTGTGGTGCAATTCTACTTCATGTTAGAGAAGGAGATATTCTATTATGATTGAGGTCTTAAAATTGTTTATCCTTTCATCATTACACACATCTAGGCCTTTTTGGATGCCTCACTAAGTGAATGTATAATACCATTCTTGGTGATGGTGTACATGAACAATACAATAAATGATCAATCAAATACGTAAGAATATTAAATAACAATAAATGATCAATAAAATACTTTATTGAAATAATCTTGGAAGGCTATTATTTGGATTTATGTGGATGGATAAGTGTATCTAGTTATAGTATAAATTTTGGCACCTATAATGTATTTTAGGATATGACTTAAACAACTCTATAATTTCATTTAAATGCATGATTTTATAAATATATTTAGGTGGTGCATTTAAATGAAATTATATAGTCTGAAAACTTTATTACATTAAGTTGTAAGTCATATATCCTAAAATGCATTGTGCTAGGCACCAAAATTTCTACTATAGCTAATTTCACTTATGTGAAAGGATAAGTGAGACTAGTTATATAGTAGAAATTTGGGTGCCTACGATGTATTTTAGGATATGACTTACAACTAGATCTATAATTTCATTTAAATGCATGATTTTATGAATATATTTAAGTGGTGTGCATTTAAATGAAATTATAGTCATACTCTTACATTAATTTGTAAGTCATATCCTAATTTATACATTGCCCTAGGCACCAAAATCTCTACTATAACTAGTTTCACTTATCCATTTACATAAACTCCAATTACTACCCTTCCAAGATTATTTCAATAAAGTATTTGACTGATCAATTATTATATTGAATGTACACCATCACCAAGCATGACCTATTAAACATTCACTTAGTGTGAGGCATCCAAAAAGCCCAATTATTACCCTTCCAAATTATTTCAATAAATTGTTATTTAATATTCTTCTATATTTGATTGTCATTTTGCACGTTCAATGAATTGACTACATTCGAAGGCTGATATGTCAAAGAGTGAGTCTACAAATACATTTTGAACCCAAGTTTTCTCACATTCAATACATTAAATGATCAATCAAATACAAAAGAATATTAAATAACCATTTATTAAAATAATTTGGAAGAGTAACAATTGGTCCTTTTCGCCATTCTCCATGATGGTATACATTGAATACAATAAATGATCAATCAAATACTTTATTGAAATAATCTTCAAAGGGTATTAATTGGAGTTATGTGAATAGATAAGTGAAAGAAATTTTGTTGCCTAACACAATGTATTTTAGGATATGACTTACAACTTAATGTAAGAGTATGACTATAGTTTCATTTAAATGCACCACTTAAATATATTCATAAAATCAATGCATTTAAATGAAATTATATCTAGTTGTAAGTCATATCCTAAAATACATTGTAGGCACCAAAATTGTTTCATTTATCCATTCACATAAACTCCAACTACTACCCTTCCAAGATTATTTCAATAAAGTATTTGATTGATCAATTATTGTATTGAATGTACACCATCACCAAGCATGACCTATTAAACATTCATTTAGTGTGAGGCATCTAAAAAGGTCAAATTACCCTTCCAAATTATTTCAATAAATTAATTATTTAATATTCTTCTATATTTGATTGTCATTTTGCATGTTCAAGTGAATTGAACGAGTGAGTCTACAAATACATTTTGAACCCAAGTTTTCCCACACTAAATACATTAAATGATCAATCAAATACAAAAGAATATTAAATACCCATTTATTAAAATAATTTGGAAGAGTAATAATTGGTCATTTTCGCCATTCTCCATGATGGTATACATTGAATAAAATAAATGATCAATCAAATACTTTATTGAAATAATCTTCAAAGGGTATTAATTGGAGTTATGTGAATAGATAAGTGAAAGAAATTTTGTTTCCTAACACAATGTATTTTAGGATATGACTTACAACTTAATGTAAGAGTATGACTATAGTTTCATTTAAATGTACCACTTAAATATATTCATAAAATCAATGCATTTAAATGAAATTATATCTAGTTGTAAGTCATATCCTAAAATACATTGTAGGCACCAAAATTTCTACTATATAACTAGTTTCATTTATCCATTCACATAAACTCCAACTACTACCCTTCCAAGATTATTTCAATAAAGTATTTGATTGATCAATTATTGTATTGAATGTACACCATCACCAAGCATGACCTATTAAACATTCATTTAGTGTGAGGCATCTAAAAAGGTCAATTATCAAATTATTTCAATAAATAAATTATTTAATATTCTTCTATATTTGATTGGCATTTTGCATGTTCAAGTGAATTGAACGAGTGAGTCTACAAATACATTTTGAACCCAAGTTTTCCCACATTCAATACATTAAATGATCAATCAAATACAAAAGAATATTAAATAACAATTTATTAAAATAATTTGGAAGAGTAATAATTGGCCCTTTTCACCATTCTCCATGATGGTATACATTGAATACAATAAATGATCAATCAAATACTTTATTGAAATAATTTTTGAAGGGTATTAATTGGAGTTATGTGAATAGATAAGTGAAAGAAATTTTGTTGCCTAACACAATGTATTTTAGGATATGACTTACAACTTAATAAAAATATGACTATAATTTCATTTAAATGCGCCACTTAAATATATTCATAAAATCATGCATTTAAATGAAATACATTGTAGGCACCAAATTTTTTACTTTAACTAATTTCACTTACCCATTTACATAACTTCAATTTAATAACTCCAATTACAAGGTACGTTAAAGTAATTAGAGTTATAATAAAAAAATTGTTGCCTAACACAATGTATTTTAGGATGATTTACAACTCTATAATTTCATAATGCATAAAATTATAGAATTGTAAGTCATATCTATAATTTCTACTAGGCCCACATCCAAAAATACATTGAATAGACACCAAAATTTCTACTATAACTAGCTTCACTTAGGGTTGGTGTTTGTGAGCTTTCATTTTTTCATCAATGTTTAGTAACTCTTTTGCTTTATCTAAGTCTCTCATAGATTTTGAGTAACACAGGTTATGGTTTAGGTTGTGTACAAAGAAAGGTTTCATTTTAAAAATCTAATATCTCATAGATTCTTCTATTTTTAAAAAATATGAAATTGGTTAATATTACCATATATTTCTACTTTTATTGGTATGGTCAACAAGAGAGCATTAGTTGGTCCAAACGTTTTAGAAAAATCCAAACGTTTTGGATGAACCAAAAGGTTTGGACCGACTAATTCCCTCTTATCAACCATGCCATATTTCTTATTTTTTTTATTTCTCTCATTGCATTTATGAAGGGAAGGATAACTATATCCTTTATTTAATGCATATGTGGATAAAGAGTCACCCTATGCATACATCAAGTTCTTAATTACCTTTGATAATATGAGAAAGTAAAGTATCAGATAATTTGAAAAAGAACAAAGTGAGACCTATGAAGGGAAGGATAACTATATCCTTTATTTAATGCATCTGTGGATAAAGAGTTGCCCTATTTCTAGATGGAAATTAAGAACTGCTTGAAGCTGCATTGGAACTCACATGCGATTGAGGAGAAAATAGTCTTAAAGATATATAAGAAGTATGTAAAAGGTCAAAACAATTGAGCAGGAGTGTCCATTAATATTTATTATTTTCAGCTTGTTAAGATGAAATGAAAGATACAAGTTTCATGGCAAATTGATATTTTGTTGGATATAAAGTTTATGCATTCAGCTCAATACCTACTCCACTTAGAAAGGAAATTGTTAGGTTGAAACAATAGATGTTCACTTTTAAAAGGTAAATATAGAAATCACAAAGGTAGATATAAAAATAATTTCTGGATATTGAATTCCAAGAAAATCTATTAAACCTATAGATAAATAGACATGGACATGGATCATTAATATTGTTCCATGATGTGTTATAGACATGGATCTGAACAGTTTGAACATCTTCTGCAAAAGTATTTGAAGAATAAAAATCAAAACAAGAGTAGAAATAAATGAAATTATATTATATTAATGCCCATGGATGAGTTAAACAGGTCAGTGGGACTGAGAACATTATCAAGTAATAAGTGAGAATGTCTCGAATTGCAACATCCATGATATTAAGGAGATGAAAACATCTCTAAAGAAAATATTGAGTGACAAAGAAGCTAATTGCTTTTCTATAAGATAAACAACATTGTTAGTGAGTATCTGATGTAGAATGTCCACTAGAGTGTCCTAGAATTTTAGGGCATTGTGTGTAATATTTTTATGGAATCAAATAATTTCCAACATGAGCTAAATATGCAACATTCCTAAAATATAAGCATGAATGATCCTTGGTAACAGTGAAATGGTTGGTAAAATAACCATAAAATGTTCCTCCACCTCTCTATATGTTGGGTCTTAGAATGCAGGTTGGCCTTTAAGTAGTCAAGTTGAAAGTGCAATTTTTCTATGATATTTATGGTAAATATTCATCGTAGCTACAATAAGATGTTCATATGACTTTCATGAATTTCTCTCATGGGTAAAACACAACATTTGTTATTATACAGTGGATGGGCTATATAACACAGTGTCTGTTAGTGAACCAGAAGATAGATTAATTGCTACTGCAAATCATCAACTTTAACATATCCACCCTTCCACATAATGCAAAGAGTACTATTAAACTCCAACCAAGCAAGGATATAACTAGTTGTGGGGCTCAGTTATTTATCGATCTAAGGATGTGTTTTCTCATGAACCATGTGCTACCTGAGCTATGATTTCACATTAAGTTTTGAGTATAGATCTTTGATTGCTACAAGCCTGGTAAACATCCATCTATATAAAGTAGATGAATGTAGGTATGAACTACTATATGAGATTCAAAACATTTTGAACCACATGATGGATATAAAATTATGGAATTATATATTTGTCTGTATTCTATTTATTAAATTGTTTGTTGTTGTCAAGGTTGAAGGGAAATGTAGATACAACCCAGAGCCAACCACCTATATGTGTCTTTGAGATGGGGATAGCTTGTTGAGACAGGAGAGAACCAAGAGCCAAAATACAATCTTCTATGATACCATGGCTCTCTTTGGCTAACACAAAAACCTTCTATTCAACAGATATAGAGACCAAATTTCCTTTTAGTAGCATATTTGGTAATGTAAATAGCTTATCAAGTTGACACAAAATAAAACTGAGCAACTTCAAGAAACATGAATTTGAATTGACCATACTGATACACGGTGAGTCATGTGGTATCGGCTTAGGGTTATGTTCATGAATGTGGAAGACCAAATCATTTGTTAGTGGATTATGTAGTCACCATTCATATAAGCATTATGGGTGAAGAGTACAGTGCAAAAACTCAAATTGTAGAGAAACCAGATATGTAGGGTTTTCACAACGCATGTGATTTTAGGGGTTTATAAATAAAACCTTAAAATCACATATGAAAAACCCCTAATTTGAAGCTCATAATACATGCTTTAAATTATGGCATACACAAAACTAAAACTTCCCACCAAATACTCCAATGAGGGAAAAACCCCAAAAAACTCTAAACCAATATTCACAGCCTTTTCTAGCCTTTTACAACCTTTTCAATATTTACAAAAAATTATTTGCAACGAATACTACAAATAGAAATAAAATACCATGATACTTTCACTTGTAAAAAATTAGATCATTCCTAACAAACAGTAAAACACAACACGAAAACAAATGAACTCTCGGCTATCAAAACATCACTAACCAAATGAAGTGATTGAATGCAAAAAAACCTGAGTTTGATCATTTTTGTAGAGTCGTTATTCACTCGACCAGTCTTCGACCACCACCTCTTCGGGGCGAACATGCAAAATGAGAACGCTCGGCTTTTTTTTTTTTATTTATATTAATCTCCTTCGGTCGGAAGGGATTCGACCGAGTAGGTTTCCGCCGAAACATGGAAGCCACATAGGCACCATGTCATCACCACGTGGGTTCAGCCGAAACCTACTCGACTGAATCCCTTCCGACCAAAATAGGTACAATAGAATCTGTACGCTTGGCCAAAAAGGTGACACGGTTCTGTACTTTTACCTAGGGGTGATATAGAGTGAAGTAGAGAGGGAAGGAGAGAGTAAGAGAGAGAGGTAGGAGGGAGGGAGGGAGAGGTAGAGAGAGAGAGAGAGAGAAGGATGAAGTGAATATATTGAGAGAGATGGAAGGAGGGAGGGATAGTTAGGGAGGGAGATAGAGAGAAGTAGAAAGAGAGAGTAGGGAGGGAGGGAAGGATAGAGAAGTGAGATAGAAAGAATAAGAGAGAGAAGGATGGAGAGGTAGAGAGGTAGTTATTGAGATCAAGGGGGAGAGAGAGAGGTAGAGAAAGGGATGGAGATAGTGAGCGGTCTAGAGTATAAGGGATGTACAAAGAGTGAGATAGAGAGAGGGAAAGATGATAGAGCTTGTTGATTACTGAAATTTGACCTCCTGATTATTAAATTTTGATTAAGTATAAAAAATTATAAGATATTCTAAAACTTAGAATTTGCATTATAACTCCTAGAGATTTGAAACCATTTTCAAACATCCTAAAACTATATACATGAAATATAACTTAAATTATAATAAAGTAAATGTCCATATATAAATTTCACCAAAAGAGAAAGAGAATGAGAAAGAAATAGAAACATTTCAAAAGTAAATAATAATGTGAGCACATTATATAACACTCACATTATGGCTTGGTAATGATTGAGCCTAAGCTCGATCACTACCAACCCATAACATGGGCACGTTTCATTATAATACGCTTGTGTTTTCTCTTTTATCAGACTAAAAAGTGGAGTGGCCGCTTTTTGGTCCCCCATCTTGGTGCACATGCCGATAGCTCTAAGGTAGTGAAGTGATAAGTTAATATGGCATGGGGAAAAAAGTGGTCAATACAATATTAAAGACAAATATATAGTGTTAGAAGAAAACATAGGAGCCATGGAGATTCCTATCCATTAATGTTGGAACAAACTATGTCTCCCAAAGGCAGGGACATTTGCATGGGTGACCCTTTAGAGAAGAATTCTAACAGTGAACAAATTTTCAAAAATGGGTTTTCATGGCCCATCAAGGAGTTCGCTATGTAGAAGCTCAAAAGAGGACAAAAATCATCTCCTTCTTGGATGCCAATTTTCCCAAGAGTGTTGGATATGGTTATGTGCCAAATTGGGATGGGTAAGCACCCTTCCAAATGATATCTTGAGTCTAAGTCATGGCCAATATTAAACAAGAATGCAATGTTATAATGCATATGGAAAATAAGTCCTTCAATTATGGTCTAAGAAATTTGGAAGGAACATAGCAAGAAAATATTTTAAGAAAGAGAAATGAACCTACCCTCCTTCCTAAATAAAGTATAAGTTGCAATTATAGAAGTAGTAAAAAAAAGAACAACTAACAAATCATGGATGATTTGGGATAGAAACATAGTGGAAAATTGGTATGGTATGCCTCCACCCTTGGTGAGTGGGGAGACAAACTCAGAAAATATAAAAGCTAGAGTAGAGGCCAAATGGGTCCCTCCAATGATCTAGGGCTAGTGTATGTTGAACTTCCATGGTGCCTTTAGAGGCAACCATAGTTCCTCCGACTTCGAATGCATAATTCACAATTGGAAAGGAAAATTAATCTACAATGCTTCCATTCTACTACAAGTTGGGACAAACAATGCAATAGAAATTCAAGCTTTCAAGTTTAGATTAGAGCTATGTCAAATACATAACATTTCAAACATAGAGGTGGAAGGTGATTCAACACTAAGCATAAATTCCATCTGAAAAGGTGATATACATAATTAGAAACTAAAAGGTTATTTAGAGAGAATCTTTGAATTATTAGCAACTTTTTAGAACTTATAGAAAATCATGTATATAGGGATCAAAGCATGGAGGAAGATAAAACTCACCAACCTATTGATAAATAGTCTCTTTTAGATTGATTAAGGCCTTTCACTCCCTCATTGCTTCAAATTATTTCTTTGTAAGAATGATATAACCTGTTTGGTAACCATTGATAGTTGCACTATTAAGGAAGTTGAACCAAGGAATTCTTGGATACCTGAGTTTGGATATGAGATTGAGAAAGACTATGTTGCTGGTTGCATTGAATTGTTAATTAACAACCCCCGAGACCCCAACAGACCTAGGTTTGGAACCTACACTAAAGTAACTAATGCTCTTGAAGAATTTGAGTTAGTCTTTGGTAAATCAATGTCTGCCATCAAAGAAAAGAGGAAAGTCACTAAGGTTCATGCATTAGTAGCTTAGGTTGAACCTGCTCCAAGAAGACTTAAGCAACTAGCCAAAAGGACACATTTTCAGGTAGCTCCTAGTGCGGTCACTAGTTCTTCACGGTCCACTAAAGAAAGCTCAAATGCATTAACTGATAGATTCAATGAATTAAAGAGCAAAGAAGTAAGTGACATGGTCTCTTGGGTTGAAGATAAAGGATTGTTGTAAATTGTAGAGAAGTGCAAGTCTACTCACAACATGGCACTTGAAAGACTCAAAGATGTTCAAGAGTGTGAGAAAGAGGTCAAGAATCTATTCATATTCTATTGGACTTGGCCTGATGCAATTCAAAGACTCAAAGACATTGAGAATACAATTTAAACCCAGATCAAGTATGCATCTAGCACATTTGATCTTGATCTTGATTTGGATGATCAAACTTGGTACGGATTGACAAAGATGCATGAAGAATACCTTTCATTGCATAAAGAGAAAGGAGAGATGGTTGAACAATATGGGAAGCTCAGAGATTTAATCAAGAATATGTGTACACCTGTTTATTATGTTCTTTTAGTAGTTGAAAGGATTCTGAAATCTAATGTTACTCCTGGAACCATGGTTAAAGGAAAAGATATCTTAATTGATCTAAATTATCTATTCAGTACATTGTTAGAGGCAAAAAGGCTTTGGGATGAAGGGAGATCCTCATGGACAGGGATTCTTAGCAAGCTTCAAGAGACAACCACCTCTGGCTGATCATGCTTAGTTATATTGGATGTACTCCTCAGGGGGAGTGTTCAAGCACACAAATTAACTGTTAAAGAATTAAAATTCCTTTCCTTTGCCATTAATGTCAAAGGGGGAGAGAGAGAAAGAGGTATAACGTGAATAGTTTTTGGGAGAGAAAATTGAAAATTGGGAAGAAGTATTTTGATGGTTTTCACATTGTGTGTTGCCATCAATGACAAAGGGGGAGATTGTTGGAAATTGAGAGGTTGTCATTGATGTCAATAGACAATGGGATTTGGATAACTATCACAATGGAATTTTGATGACTGTCTGCTTTGGTAATGGAAGTTTGTTAATTCGGTATCTTGGTCTGAATTATCCTATTTTGTAAGATCTACTCAGAATATGATAATATGTTCTATCTTGACATCAATTGCATCCACTGACATGGTTTCAACTGACTAGGTTGTATGGTTGGTAAGGTACAGTTACCAATAGTTTTGGAAATAGTGTCATACTTATACACTGGCACTATACGTCAGTTTTTTGGTCTAGATTCTATCTCAGAAAAATAAATCATTACAGGACTTTGTACATAGATTTGAGACTACAAGATGCATCTTACATTGGAGTTTCATAATGATATGTGGAGGCATTTGGAAGATATGAATGATAGTATTCTGATATGTAGACTACAGTGAGTTTTCATACAATACACTGATGTGGGAGACTTCACATTTTCTCATATTTGATTGTCTTACTGTGTGGTGTTGAAGATAAGTAGATTGATGTCGTCTAAGGGAGAATTCAACATGCTAACAAGTTTTTGTATTACACGTTTGATGGATTGTATATATGTTTGTGGTTTTTGGTCTAACTCTTGCCGACCTAATTATGTGTAAATATTGAGAAGTTTTTATAGGTGTTACAAATGATAAAGGGATCTATCTTAGGTCTGCATCGACTACTTATATGCAAAGATGAATATGTTTCGAGGACAATGCTGACATAGTTGATTAGGCTGACCTAATTAGTGAACATGGATATATATGTATATATGTAACACATTTTTGAGAGAGGAAGAGAAGTAGTGTGTGTGAAATATACATAAAGACAAAGATGTGAATGTGTATGTGCAAAATTGCATGGATGTGTAGATAAGTGTGTTATTTATGTATTGTGCTTCATTGAAACTGAACCCCCACACAAGGAAGGTGCATTTCATCAGTTCATACTTTTGGCAGTGAGCCAGATCATTTTGTATTTACTTCAAGCTGTGAGCCTTTCAAGGACAATGAGTCCTGGCAGTGAGCCCTTGTAATATTCTATATCTAGATATATTATATTGTGAGCTAACCCTCACCATGGTTTTTCCCATTTTTGGTTTTCCACGCAAAAATATTGGTGTTCATGTGTGTTGATGTGTTGCCTTGATTCCATGTTTTCTCTTGTTGATTATGTCAGATTTGTGATAATGTTTAGATGGATTTAATGTGAATGGTTTTATGGAATACTAATTTATCCCCCCTCTCAGTATTATGGATATTCAACAGATATCACCTCCAAATTTGTGGCCTCTCTACTTGATTTAGGTGAGTCAAAGAGTTGGTGAGGGGCCTAGAAAAGGAGCTAATCAAATGAGAGTTTCTTGGGGGGGAGTTGGATGATATTTTGGGTGCAATGATGCCTTGCTTTGGCATTCCACACTAGTGGGACATTCATCATCTATTAGAGGGTAATGCAAAGGTGCCATGGCTCCCTTTTCTAGTAAATTTCATTATGATAACTCTAGAGAAGCATCACATTAAAGCTTCCTAGGGTTGCTCATTCCTGAGGAAGATGACAAACCTTGAATCCATATTAGACATTAAATGGATGTATGCTTTCATAAACCAAACTCTGGCTAAAGAAGAAGAAGAATAGATAAATGATAATACTAATATGTATTAGCTAAATATGTAAATAGTAGATAAAATTTGATTAGGAATGCATATAGCCCAAGTTTTTCTAGTCTCTTAGAGTAGGAAAGGGGCAAGGAAGTCTGACATAGTCATTCCAAGCTAAGTCATGCCTTTTGTTTATGAAATTTAAATTCCTTTTTGTTATCAATACAAAGCAACTCTCATTGTAGGCTTATCAATAAAAATATATATTATAATAATATAATATAATAATATTACTTATAAATATAATAATATAGTAAAAGTAATTAATAATATAATAATATAATACAATATCAATTATATTATATTGTATTATATTATTATTATATTATATTATATTATTAATTATTTTTATTATATTATTATATTAATAGTATATTATAATATTAATATATTTTAAACTATTATTATAAATATTTTTTGCTTCATAAGTTGCAACTAATTTTGCTATTATATTGATAAAAAAAGGATTTACAACATTTTATGAAATTGTCTTGGCATTCATTGCCAACCTGCCATTACATACTAATACAGAAAAATCAATCCTTCTATAGGTTCCTATGATAACTTAAAATGTATAGATATAAAAACCTTTTAACAAAACAAAAGCTTCATACATTTACAATTGGTATGTCATCGAACTCGCGTAGCCATTCCCAATCATATACTAGTTCTAGGTTGTTGACTCTCTTAAGGAATTGGCTACCCTTTGTTGGACTAATTGCCAACATATCCCTTCAAATTTAGGACATGGACTAATCACCTCCCGTGGATCTATTTATCTCTAGAATTTGTATCAGGCATTAACAGGTCAATCTTTTGGGGCAATGACAAACGTGTTCCAACAAATGGTATCAAAGCCATGGTCGCAGGTTTGAATCCCCTTGGGTGACGCTGAGGGGGGATTTTTGGACTGATCACCAGCATCTCCCTTTGGATTTAGGACATGGAATAATTGCCTCTCGTGGATCATTTTATCTCTAGAATTTGTATCGAGTGTTAACAGGTCAGTCTTTTGGTGTAATGGAAAACGTGTTCCAACACCCTTTATTGTAAGTGCCCACGACCATCAATGTTCAGGTGTGAAAGTTTCCAAGGAAATGGAACCATTCTACCACAACCCCCTCATCAAGCACCCTTGGGATGTTCCTTGGGTGCAATAATCCCACATTGTATCTTTATACTCATAGAACAACGTCTAGGGCACCCAAATTTTGTTTTTGAGCAATATGAGGGTAATTGCTCTAATCACCTCCTTCAGCTCCCTGAGGTCTAGAAGTGATGCGATGATGTAGGAGGTGATATATGTATTCACTCTATGTCTATCATTGTCCTCCAAGAAGTTTGCTCCTAATATCCACTTGACTGCCTTCAAAGTTTTGTTATAGTGCTCTTTCATAATCATTTTTACTCTTTGATCTAATATTTCACCCAGAAAATCCATTTGATGGCATTGACTTGTTAATCTCATAGGTGTGTCCATGCTTAACAAAAACCCAAAATAACAACTTACTATTTTAATACTCACCATTTTTGGGGCAAGGGAGAAATAGGTCATTGCTAGGTGATGCAAGACGAGAAAATAACTCTCATCCACATTTTGCTAAACTCAGATTACAACAAGACTTCACAACAATTAAATAAAAAATTGACAAATTCTTGTGTCAATTTTTTAATCAATTTCAAAGGACACAACATGGAATTAAATGTGAAAACAAAACCATCTCTTTATTCAAATCAGATTTCATGAAAAACAATACAATAATAACTTCTAGACAACATCTTCTTGTCATCCTCTGTATTCTCCTTCTCATGGAAATTTCTTTTGTTGCCTCCTTGCTTTGCATTAAGAATCATAACCTATAGGTATACACTCACCATCTGACGGATATGTTTCCCTTGACTCCACCTTTAGGTGACCACTCTTTACTTCATGCCTAACCTGTTGCTCTTTTCATTTAATTATGTCTTGCTCTTTATATTCTCCTTATTGTCTTCTCACATTCCACACCATCTGCAACATCCTCTTCCATCTAGAAAATCTCCCCTTCAGGCAACCATGACTCTACCTTTCATTACTTTGCTATGTTTCCTTATCTATTCTCACACAGTCCAGATTATCCACATAACCTTCCTACGCGTCCCTCCCATCAGGTTTCAATATGCTCTTATTTCTTTCATAGCACACAAAGTCAAATTGCTTTATATCGGCCCTTTTGTCTCCTTTTACCCTCAAATGCATTCTTTTGGTTTTTCCCATCAAGGATGAATTCTTTTAATTTATTTTCTTCCATCTACGCAGCCTAAGACAATCTTCTAATGCAATTTAATCTCCACGGTTTATTTCTCATAAAAGCTGCTTTTCTCATTCTAAATTTCCATGTCCTCTTTGATTATCTCCTCCATTCACCATGTGGCTTCTTTCCTATTGCTCATAATCTTCTAACCGTCCTATTTTGATTAATCCCACGTCAATATTTCACACAGAGAACTTCTAATCTACAATTTTTTCTCTAGGCATCAACTCATTTCTTACCACATTCCTCTTGGCAGAAATTCACACTTTATCCTTTAGTCTCCCTCTATGCTCTTCCTATGCAACTTTTATTTTTCTTGTCCTTTGCACAAATAGGAATTCATGCTTGGATTAAACTCTTGGCATACCATCGCCTTCTTTCCCATTTCAATCGGTCTAACTTGGCATTGAATATGCATATTCAATGGTGCACACCTACTTCACATGGCCTTCCTATGTGGTCAATTCATTCCCAATTTGATCTCCCTCATAGTGTCATTTCCCTTCATTTCCCCTTTGCACTCTTCTTCTAGCTTAACTATTATATCTTTGTGCTATGGTTTTTTCCATTAATCTTCTCTAGCGTACGCTAATATGGAGGAGGCGCTAGCTTTCATGTTGCTCCCTTTGGCTACGAGAGCTATACTTTACTTATGCTCCCTCCTTTTTTCTCCCTTTCTCATGTGTTAGACGTTCTTAAAATAAGATTACCTGAAAGAGGAAAGAGGAAACGTTGCATCTCATCTGGCAATTAAATCGACCCAAAATAATTCCCAATAAACACATTCTTTCAACATTCTTGACAATAATTGATTAAAACCATAAGTAGCAAAGAAAGGAACTTATATTGATTTCCATGCCTTCACGGGTAAAGGGTGCACATAGAATTTGAAACGTTAACTAGTTGATCTAGTTGAATAAACTCACAAATATCTCATGAATGAATATTCTTACGAAACTAATCTCATGAACCATGTCAGAAAATTTATAATAACTTTATGTCTCTACCATTTTCATGATGTAGATTGACAAGAAGAATTTCTACCTATAAGAAATAATTCCATGTAATCTTACCGAACTTTGAAACTATTATTTTTTTGTTGATGTTGTTCACTTATGAACCTGAATGTTCCTACATCAAACACACTAGGTAAGAAAATTTGTGAGCATGGGATCACAAAGGTGGAGTTGAGTAATAGAACCACTCTTCGAGACTGTAAACAATCTCCATTGAACTCTATTGCTGAAAGTCCAACCTCCTCTACCAAGTGCTCTTCCTCTTCTCTCCATGCCCTCCTCTGGCATGTCTCCACTACCAACTCTACCCTTGCAATCTCCACATTCAATCATACCTCAATCTCACAAAGATTCCACTTTGTTTGTGTAATTTTCCATCACACCACTTTTCTCTGTGCTTTTTTCTCTCAATTGTTCGGGACTCCACTCACCTGCAACGATACTTTCGAGCTTCTCACTCGCACTTCCAACTTAGTGCTTTCTAGCACTCAACCATTGGAGACTCTCCACACCTACAATGATACTTTTGGGCTTCACTCACGCTTCCTCAATCCACAGGTTCTATCGCAAGCTACCTCATGTTTGATGATTTGCTTGTGGCCCGAAAACCTTTGCTCACTTCCCTCTCCACCTGTAGGTCCTATTGCAAATCGCCTCTCTCTTAGAATTCTATCCATACACTCAGAACCTTTGGCTCTAATACCAATTAATGCAATACAAGAAAACAACTCTCATCCAAATTTCACTAAACTCATTACAACAAGACTCCGTAACAATTAAATAAAAAATTGACAAATTCTTGCGTCAATTTTTAAATTGATTTCAAAGGATGCAGCATGGATTGATGCAAGACAAGAAAACAATTCTCATCCAAATTTTTCTAAACTCATATTACAACAAGACTCCACAACAATTAAATGAAAATTTGAGAAATTCTTGTGTCAATTTTTAAATTGATTTCAAAGGACGAAGCATGGAATTAAATGTGAAAACAAAACCATCTCTTTATTCAAATCATATTTCATGAAAAACAATATAATAACAAATTTCAGACATCTTCTTGTCATCCTCTATATTCTCCTTCTCCTGAAAATTTATTTTGTCACCTCCTTTCTTTGTGCATTAAGAATCATAAGCTACAGGTATACACTCACTGCTTGACGACTATGTTTCCCTTGACTCCACCTTAAGGCAACCACTCTTTACTTCATGCCCAACCTGTTGCTCTTTTCATTTAATTATGTCATGCTCTCTATCTTCTCCTCACTGTCTTCTCACATTCCATGCCATCTGCAACTTCTTCTTCCATTTGGAAACTCTCCCCTTTAGGCAACCACGACTCTACCTTTCATTTATTTGCTACATTTCCTTATCTATTCCCATGCAGTATGGATTATCCATATAACCTTCCTACGCGTCCCTCCCATCGAGTTTCAATCTATTCTGATTTCTTTCATATCACGCAAAATCAAATTGCTTTGTAACGACCCTTTTGTCTCCTTTCACCCTCGAACACATGCTTCTAGCTTTTCCTGTCAAGGATGACTTCTTTTAATCAGTTTTCTTCCATCTATGCAGCCTAAGACAATCTTCTAATGCAATTTAATCTCCATGGTTTATTTCTCATAAAAGTTGATTTTCTCATTCTAAATTTCCATGTCCTCTCTGATTATCTCCTCCATTCACCATGTGGCTTCTTTCCTACTACTCAATCTTCTAACCGTCCTCTTCTGATTAATCCCATGTCAATATTTTACATAGAGATCCTCTAATCTATAATTTGTTCTCCAAGCATCGGCTCATTTCTTACCATGTTCCTCTTGGCAGTAATTCACACTTTATCCTTTAGTCTCCCTCTATACTCTTCCTACGCGACTTTTCTTTGTCTTGTCCTTTGCACGAATAGGCATTCATGCTTGGATTAAACTCTTGGCATACCATCTCCTTCTTTCCCATTTCTGTCGGTCTAACTTGGCATTGAATATGTAGATTCAATGGTGCACTCCTACAAGTCACATGGCCTTTCTATGTGGTCAATTCACTCCCAATCTAATCTCCCTCATAACGTCGTTTCCCTTCATTTCTCCTTTGCACTCTTCTTCTAGCTTAACTATTATATCTTTTTGTTATGGGTTTTTCCACTAATCTTCTTTGGCCTATGCTAATATGGAGGAGGTACTAGCTTTCATGCTGCTCCCTTTGGTTGTGAGAGCTATACTTTACTTATGTCGCGTCCCTCATTTTTTCTCCCTTTCTCATGTGCCAGACTTTCTTAAAATAAGATTACCTAAAAGAGGGAAGAGGAAACGTTGCATCTCGTCTGGAAATTAAATCGACCCAAAATAATTCCCAATAAACACATTCTTTCGACATTCTTGAAAATAGTCGATTAAAATCGTAAGTTACAAATAAAGGAACTTATATTGATTTCCACGCCTTCACGAGTAAAGGGTGCACATGGAATTTGAAATGTTAGCTAGTTGAGCTAGTTGAATAAAATCAAAAATATCTCATGAATGAATATTCTCGCAAAATTGATCTCATAAACCATGTCAGAAAAGTTATAATAACTTTACGTCTCTACCATTTTCATGATGTAGATTGACAAGAAGAATTTCTACCTACAAGAAAGAATTCCATGAAATATTACCAAACTTTGAAACTATTTTTTTTTGTTGATGTTGATTGTCTATGAACCCGGATGCTCCTGCATCACTGGGCCATTCCCACACTCCGTGCAGGAGAGTAATTTCATTTGGATCTCATATCTGCTTGGCTTTAATCCTTCTCATGTATTGTCATTGTTATACTTTGAACTACCATCTCATTACTAGATCCTTACCACTATATTGTTGAACACACTAAAATTTTGAGAGGGGAGTGAATCAACATATACTAAAACTTAAATAAATCCATATGTAGATTAAACATCAAATCACATTAACTGAAAGAAGAACAAAATGAAAACATGCACCACACAAGGACACCAAGATTTTTACGAGGAAAACTCAATGGGGGAAAAACCATGGTGAGAGTTAACTCACAAAATATATGAAGCTCACTGCTTACAAAAATTATAATATTGTTTAAGGCTCATTACCTATGGAACTGCAAGCTAAGGTGCACAACCTTAGGGCAAGATACAAGGACCTACTAAAGAGGCTCACTGCCTGATAGCAAGATACATAAAAATTACAATGAAAATATGAACATGAACTTTTATAAAAGAAGCGTATAACATATGCTAATGTTGTAGTCCCTTTTTCACATAATTACTCTATCATACTGACTTTGCATATTTCATATTCAACATACTACAAAATCCATCTCACATAGATTCACAAATGATTATATTCTTCTATAAACACCCTTTGCAAAAACTTAAAACACCAAATAGGTCAGCTCCAAAAAGACCCATAAAATGAAACGAGTGATACCACATAGGTTGGCTTCACACATATGCACCATGAAGCAAAAAGAATTGTGGATCAATTCAAGGCATAATTGAGCCCAAAAACATCACAGTACATTCTCTAAATAAAAATAATTAATCAGGATCAATCGTAAATGAAGGAAACCAGACTGTCAGCCCAAACAACATCAACACCACCAAAATTGCCAATTGTTCATCTTTACACCACTGGGAAGAGACTAGAAACATCATGTAGACCAAGATGTGAAAAATTTAGGTTATCAATAACATCCTTACAACCTTCTCCTAAAGTATCAGATCATCATATGCTAGCACAAATGAAGAAACCTACTGAACATACAAGAATAGAGTATCCTGAATTGACTATGACACATCAACACTTAGGATATTGCACTGCAGTTCACCAAAACATATGAAACACATTTGGATGAATCCATACACCTCTCTAAACATGTCCCCAAGTCCACACAACCATATATATTGCTCCAAATAAATTCAGAGCAATCTGGAGAACATCTAAGACACATAACTTTGTTATTTTGCAATCCGAAGAACTATTACATCTAACTCTTGTTGTAGAAATGTTTATGACATGAAATTATAGGAATAACCTCTTTTCTAACTTCCAAACATAACTTCAGAACCACACAACAATATCATGCAATGTGGTAGAGTGTGGACCAAAATATCAAGCCACTATCTCAGGAAAATATGCAGTCTATATCTTAAACAACTTTTCCCAATTGCACAAGTATGAACCCAAACTCAATTATCATTCATATAACTCCTTAAACATGTAGAAATAATTCAATGTGAATTTAAAAATCATGAAACAAAGTGTTACAAGCTTAATCATATACATATCTTCCTTCTAGACTGCTATATTGCTACGAATACATCTGTTAGGTCTTTTGGACTGACTTGCCTTAAACATTGGTTGAACCCAAGTCTTCATCCATGTCAAACCATCTCTCTCAAATGTTGGACTCACACCATCAATCCATTACCATGCAAATATGACACCGTCATCAAGTTGACATCAACAAGGACAACACATATTGCCAACATATACTCACTCTTTGTTTGGTATGCAAGTCATACTTACCTCCCATTTTTTGTTGTACTGAGTGTTTCTTGAGCCCGTGTCAATCCAACTAGTATTTATTCACTTTGATTATTCACAAGTGTAGATGTTGTTATCACTCATTTGAGGTGCATCAATTACCTCATTTGTCAAATTGACGACTTCTTTGTTTCCTTCCCTAAAGCTATGGGAGATTTTAAACTCCTCAAACCTGTCAAGTAGGTGCAAACAATCCTCTAACATGTTATTCAATTTCCAATTTATCATCTTTCGTTTGATGATAGTATTGACTATGACGAGGGAATTACCCTCAATTGCAAGCTTTTTGATGACCTTTTTATCTTTGTCCTTCAAAACATACCAAAGTGTGTTCATTTTTGCAACATTGTTTGCCCTGTGTAGTAGTGATATTTTTATTTCCCTTATCTCCTTTATTATTTCTAAGGATGCAACCAACTCTAGGTGGACCTAGGTTTCCTCTTAAGGCTATTTCAAAATTCATTTTCACCCAACCTTCTTCAAGTGGTCACCAAACTGTTCAGGCTCCAAGGGTAGTTTTAGCTTGAACACTAGAAACTTTGTTACCAAGAGAAATATTATTGACACAATCTAATCCATAAACATTATTGAAAAAAAATATTATTATAATTATTAATATATAATTAATAATATTAATATATTAAGACACATAATATATATTAAATAATATTAAATTATAATATTAATCTTTAAAAAACATAAAAAAAGTCATAATTTAATAAGACATGAATTAAATTCTCAATAATATTTTTATTATGTATAAAATTTAATATTAAATTATTATACTTAGTATTATATTATTATTAATGATTGTGTTAGGTTAAGGGTTCAAATTATGGTTCGATTAGGGGTCGTATTTAGTAAAGTTTATTCTTCACTTTATTTGGGGTTAGGTTTATCTAGATTAATATTATTATCCAAATATTATCATTATGTACTATATATTAATAACAATGATAACAAATATATGGAAAATAAGTTATATATACATATATGTGTGTACATATGCATATATAACCCTAACCCTAACAACAACAATAATAAATATCAATATAACAATAAATATTATTATAAATGTGGATTTGAAAAAAAATTCTTGAAGAGAAAATGGAGTGAAGAATTGGAGCGTTGGTAGATGCGACCGATGCAGATATGTCGATGCAAGATGCAAGATAGTGCTTGGCGAAGGATCACCAACAATGGCCAGGTATCCCAAGGAAGGTGGATGAATTATGAAGAGGAGGCTTTTACAAAGAAAATGGAGACAACACTTCTCACCAAGGTAAGGATCCTAAAGAGTGGCAAAGGGGAAGGGGGAGCAGAGAAACAAAGTGCAAGTGACAAATAACCAAAGGGGGAGAAATAACAGTTGGAGAAATGAAGAGAGCAGCTAATGGAGGGGGTAGGGGATTCATAAGAGATTAGCAACAATACATATGATGGAATGGGCCTGATGCTCCAAGTCTTGGGTATGGTTGGTACTAGCAACATAAAGACAAGTCCAAAAACATATCACATTATAGAGAATCGACATTAGGGAATAGGGCACTAGAGAAAAGAAATTGAGCATAAGAAACTTGGAAGGACCTTCAAAATTATGGTGGAGGGCAAGCATCTAAAGGTTTTGGAGGGTAGATCCCTTCCTTTGTGACTACATAAAACATCATTTAGTTAGATCAAAGAGCAAGAGGGATGCATAATCATTGTTATAGTAAAAGTATAGGATCAAGAAAGACCTATGGGTGGTGGAGAAGTCGAGCTTGGTGGGATGGAACTAGACCTCAAGGAGCGGTAAACAACAAAAAGAAAAAAAATCCCAACAACAAGGCCATGGTGATTCTAGAAAAAATGCTTCAATAAAATATGAACCACTTGAAGGAATGCACTTTCTTCACAAAATGGTGCAATCGAGGATTAGAAAGAGGGAAGATCATGAAATGGTGGGCAAATAGATGGGGAAAAGTGAGAATCAAATCTCTCCCCAACAATTTCCTCATGGTGGAATACTCAACAAAGGGATTGAAAAATCCATAATGGATGAGGGATTGCTAATGTTAGACAGGGTTGGGTTTCATCTTAAATAATGGGAACCCAATTTTGACCCACTAATGCATGTAATGGAGAAAGCATCAACCTAGGTGAAATTATACAATCTTCCCTTTGAATATTGGAGCAAAGATGTATTAGAGTTGATTGAGAATGAATTAGGAACATTCATATGTGTGGATGAAAACCTTCACCAAGGGGAACTAGGTTCATACGCGAGGATTTGTGTGGAAATGAACCCTAAAGGCATCCACTAAGATGAAATTGAGATAATCACAAAAGAATGATGATGGAAGTATAAGGTGGAATTGGATTATTCCTCAAAAGTTAAGGCATTCAAAATTGGATAAAGAAAAATCCAAGGAATTAAGGATATTTGTAGGAGAAGCTTTTAGGAAGAGTGCAGAAGTAGGTAAGAATTTGTCTTCGGGGCCTCTCTCCATGGGAATGAAGGGTGATAAAAAAATGGATTTGATTCAAACACAATCAGGACAATTGGATGCAAAGGAAGGGCAAGTGGAAGCTAACGAAGAGAAAAGGAACATTGGATGGGACAAAAGACCTAACAAATCCTATAGAGGAAGGGGTTTTAACACAGGAATTGGAAGAGGTAGACACCATTTTGGAAGTAGGTTGTGAACTAGTTGGGTTATTTGAGGCTCTAAGAATGATATTGATAAGGGAAAATTTGGGGGAATATGATAATAATGACTTGGTGGGTGTTAATTTAGAGGTAGAAGAGGTATGGGAAGAAGGTGAATGGTGTTTGGAGGAGGAATCCTCCACACCAAAAGGACCAAAATAGGAACTTGGATGGGGATGTGGAGGGGAAAGCTAAGATCACTCAGATGTTAAGATCAGGGAAGGGGATCCCCCTTCTCAAGGAGGTAGGAAAATCCTATCTTGGAATGTTAGGGTGGTGCAGGAGCACCTAGGAAACACCAGGCAGTTACACTAGGCAATTAGGAATCTAGGATGAATTTTTGTTTTTGATGTGTTACCATGAAGGTCATCTTGACCATTGAGTAGAGGAGATAGCTTAGGGATATGTTTGATCTCTAGGATAGAAATTGAGGAAGGGTGGATGAGTTTAGAAACTCATTTTACTTAGTTTACTAGAAATTGGCAAAAGTTGCAAAATGGTGCATTTTGCAACTTTGCCACAATGTAACTGACATGTCCGACCAAGGGGAGGCATAACTACTTTTGTTGACCTATATAGGGTGTGCCTCGACCTGAGAGCTAGGTTAGAAGCATTTTACTTTGATTGGAGTTTTTGAATTCAAGAAAAGACAGTGGTGTTTTAGTGTGAATTTCTGGTTTTGTCTCAAAGTAGAGCTTTAATGGATTGAAATTGTTACTGTATTGTACGTAGGATGTAGTGTACTGATAGGTTAAGCCCTGTGTGGTAGCAATTTAGATTTCTAGTTCAGTTTCAAGCATTATAGTAGGTAGTTGTTTCTTTGCATTTGCTGATCTGACAGTTTGTTGGTAGAAAATGGAGGTTTAGGTCACATTCCCACTGTACATAATGTACGGCCTCTTGGGAATTGTGACTAGACTCCATGATTGTAAATATGGTAGGGTTAGGAGTCATTAGAAGTCAGGGTATCACTGTGGAAGTCTTCTCCTAGGCGAGCCAGGAAGTGTCCAGCTAGGGAAGACAAGGAGTGCAAAGAACTTTGATTTGCAAGGGTGATCATTTCCTGTCAACTCACAGTGTGGAGAGGGTAACCAGATGCCTTGCAAAGGCTTAGCATGGAGGAGGAAGCTCCACCAATCCATTTGGTGAGAGAAACTCATGATAGTCTGTTGTGTGGTCAGGAAATGGCTTAAAAAAAGGCCTAATTTGCTAATTGAGGGTTATGGCTGTGTACGGACAGTTGAGGGTTAAGACCTCTAAAATCTTTGAGGGATGGGCATAAGGATCAGGAACCCTAAGGGAAGATTCTGTGTTCTTTGGGAAACTTAGGAGAACAACCCTGTTTTCTCAAAGAAGAAGACCTAATTGGGGGCTCCTAGGCTAGTAGTCTTTTTAACCCTAAATGAGGGTTTGGTGGAAGCAATGACAAGATGGAGTTAGGAGGATCCTTCAAAGCCATGATGGGATGGAAAGAACCTGTTAGAAACCTCTCCACACCCCTGCAAAGCTAAGTTCAAGGTTTGGAGTAGAATAGCCTTTAGGGTGGATTAAGGGCTAAGGAAGAGTTGGAGACATTGCACCAAGATTGACTTGGTAGGTTGATTTGTGATGGTAGTGGGGTTGGAAAAGAGAACCAGGGGAACCTAACCAAGAAGAAGATCCTATAGGTTAAGGTGGTGAAGCAAGACACCAAGGAGGTCTTGCAAGCAAGACCTAGAGCAGGAATCAGTAATTGATTCGTCCAACCTCCCTATCAGATTGGTATCAGAGCCGCAAAAGATTTGGGATAGAATAATATATGTCAGAGGTTGAGTCTAGTGGTTCTACTAACATGGTGGACAAATGCAGAATTGGCCAAGAAGTTCGAAGAAAAAGATGAAGACAATAGGCTATTGAGGGAAAGAATAGCCCAACTTGAGCAAGTAATGAGTAATGTGCAGTTGGAAGGAAGGGTACCAAAGAAAGAAGAGGTTGCAGAGGAAGACAAGATCCCTGAACCTGACCCTGTTTTGCAAGAAGAGCCTTTCTTGAAGGCATTGAAGGCTTTGAGTGGAAAAGCACTTGAAGGAATAGATAGATGAGGAAGAAGGATAGTCAAAGACCCCTAGTGTCTTATTAAGCAGTGGAAAGGAGTTCCTTAACACTCTACATCAAGGAGGTGAAGGATATGTGGTTATGGTGCAACCCAAGGAAGAAGACAAAGCAAAGAAAATAGTCATACCCGGAGCAGTCCAGAAGTTGCTTGAGAAGTATAAGGACATAGTGAGTGATGGTGCACCAGCAACCTTACCTCCAAAGAGATCCATTAGCCATCAGATTGACTTCATACCATGAGCTTCATTGCCAAACAAAGCAGCTTACAAGCTTACACCGGATCAGAACCTAGAGGTAGCTAGACAAGTGCAGGAGTTGTTGGATCAAGGATTAATTAGGAAGAGCATCATCCCATGTGCAGTACTAGTGGTCTTAGCATCCAAGAAAGGTGGTAAGTGGAGGTTATGCACTGATTCTAGAGCTATAAATAGAATCACAATCAGGTATAGGTTTCCTATTCCTAGGATTGAGGACTTGATGGATTGTCTTGGAGGAGCTCAGTACTACACCAAGTTGGATCTCAAAAGTGGATACCACCAGATCAGAATCAAGGATGGAGATGAGTGGAAGACAGCCTTTAAGACAACTGATGGGTTGTATGAGTGGAGAGTTATGCCATTTGGCCTCTCTAATGCCCCTAGCACATTCATGAGGCTCATGAATGAAGTGCTCAAAGGATTTACAGGGATATTTGTGGTGGTGTATCTTGATGACATACTCATCTTTAGCAAGACAGCAGAAGAACATCTAAAGCATGTGGAGTTGGTTCTTAAAAGGTTGCAAGAGGAGAGGTTAGCCATCAACCTAGAGAAATGTGAGTTCTTCAAACAAGAGCTTGTGTATTTGGGGTTTGTAGTATCCCAAGGATCATTGAAGATGGATCCAAGCAAGGTGGAAGCTATCCTAAATTGGCCTACACCAACCACCGAGACAGAGGTAAGAAGTTTTCATGGATTGGCTCAATTTTATAGGAAGTTTATAAGGAACTTTAGTGGCATATGTGCACCAGTCCTAGATACAATCAAAGGTGGCTTAAAGACTAAGTTTAAGTGGACTCAAGAAGCTGAGAAAGGTTTTGAGAAACTAAAACAAGAAGTGGCAACTCAACCTATTCTTTTATTACCTAGTTTTGACAAGTTGTTTACTATGGAATGTGATGCTAGTGGAATTGCAGTAGGAGGAGTGCTAAGCCAAGAAGGCAGGCCTATAGATTTCTTTAGTGAAAAGCTTAATGAAGCTAAGAAAAAGTATTCTACCTATGACCTAGAACTCTATGCTCTAGTACAGTCACTTAGGAAGTGGAGGCATTATCTCCTACCTAAAGAGTTTGTAGTGTTTACTGACAATCAAGCACTTAGCTACATCAACACTCAAGAGAAATTGAGCAATAGACATTTGAAGTGGATGGAGTATCTTCAAGCTTTCACTTTCACCATCAAGCACAAGAAGGGACAGTTGAACAAGGTGGCAGATGCACTAAGTAGAAGATTGCTGACAGTGCAAGAGATACAAGTAAAGAGCATTGGAATAGAGAGTTTCAAGGATCTCTATGGGGAAGATGAAGACTTCTCAGAAGCATACAAGGTATGTTCTGACTTTGAGAATCACTTTCATAGTCAATACTCAGGAGTATACATTGCAAAGTGGATTGTTATTCAAGGGAAATCAGTTGTGTGTTCCAAGAGGATCAATGAGAGAGAATCTCATCCAGGAGAAGCACAATGGTAGTCTTAGTGGTCATTTTGGCATCAACAAGACAATGGAACTAGTGCAAAGGTTCTACTATTGGCCCAAGTTGCCAAGGGATGTCAGAAGGTATGTGGAGCAGTGTGTAGTTTGTATGAAAGCCAAAGGGGGAGCTAGTAATGTAGGTTTGTATCAACCTCTACCCATTCCCAATAGACCATGGGAGTGTGTTAGCATGGATTTTGTTGGACTCCCTAAGACTAAGACAAGGTTTGATAGTGTCTTTGTGGTGGTAGATAGATTCAACAAGACGAGTCATTTTATCCCTTGCAAGACCACACATGATGCTAGCTACATTGCTCACCTTTTCTTCAAGGAAATTGTAAGGATCCATGGATTGCCTTTGAGTATTGTATCGGACAGGGATGTGAAGTTCATGAGTCATTTTTGGAAGACTCTATGGAGCAGATTAGGTACCAACCGTTCTTTTGGATCAGATTACCATCCTCAGACCGATGGGAAAACAGAGGTGGTTAATAGGGTGTTAGGTAACCTTATAAGATACCTAACCAAAGAGTATGGATAGACATGGGACTTGGTCATATCACAGGTTGAGTATGCATACAATGACAGTGTGAACATGACTACATGGAAGAGTCCTTTTGAAATAGTGTATGGAATGCACCTAAGAGGTGTGTGTGAACTCAGGGATCTAGGAGCTATGGAGCATAGGAGTGGAAATGCAGAGGATTTCTCTCTGACCATGAAGGAGATTTAGGAGCAAGTGAAGAAGACAGTCAATGAGGCTACTCAAAAGTTGAAAGAGAAGGTGGATTTATCTAGAAAGGATCTACAATTTGTAGTAGGAGACTATGTTATGGTCCACCTTAACAAATCTAGGTTGCAAAAGGGGATATCAACCAAATTGTAGATGAAAAGAGTGGGACCATGTAAGGTATTAGCCAAATATGGGAAGAATGCCTACAAGGTGGAATTACCTGCAGATTTAGGCATCTCTCTAGTGTTCAATGTAGTTGATCTGATTAGATATAAGGGAACAGTCACTAACATGGATCAGAACAGTAGGGATATCATCAAGGATGTGAGCAACATAGCCTTACCTACTCAAGATAAGCTACAAGCAGAGAGAATCTTGGAGTCAAGGGTGAAGAAGTCTACCTAGCATAAGGAATACTTGGAACATCTCATCAAATGGAGGGACAAACCAGAATCGGAGGCTACATGGGTGGATGAAACTCAGTTTAAGAAGCATGGCATTGATGTGTCACTGATCTCTCCTCACATTCCTTAGTGTTTGTGTAGAGAGGGGGAGAATGGTGCAGGAGCACCTAAGAAACAC
>VDFB02000015.1:195985236-196091927 GCA_007258455.2 Sequoia sempervirens | reverse complement strand
AATTTAAAAATTGACACAAGAATTTGTCAATTTTTTATTTAATTGTTATGGAGTCTTGTTGTAATGAGTTTAGTGAAATTTGGATGAGAGTTGTTTTCTCGTATTGCATTAACTAGTATTAGAGCCAAAGGTTCTGAGTGTGCGGATAGAATTCTGAGAGAGGCGATTTGTAGTGGGACCTATAGGTGGAGAGGGAAGTGAGCAAAGGTTTTGGGGCCACAAGCAAATCATCGAATGTGAGGTAGCTTGCGACAGAACCTGTGGATTGAGGAAGAGTGAGTGAAGCCCAAAAGTACCATTGTAGGTGTGGAGAGTCTACAATGGTTGAGGGCTAGAAAGCACTAAGTTGGAAGTGCGAGTGAGAAGCTCGAAAGTATCATTGCAGGTGAGTGGAGTCCCGAACAATTGAGAGCAAAAAGTGCAGAGAAAAGTGGTGTGATGGAAAATTACACAAACGAAGTGGAATCTTTTTGAGATTAAGGTATGATTGAAATGTGGAGATTGCAAGGGTAGAGTTGGCAGTGGAGACATGCCAGAGGATGGCATGGAGAGAAGAGGAAGAGCACTTGGTAGAGGAGGTTGGACTTTCAACAACAGAGTTCACTAGAGATTGTTTGCAGTCTCGAAGAGTGGTTCTATTACTCAGCTCCACCTTTGTGATCCCATGCTCACAAAATTTCTTACCTAGTGTGTTTGATGTAGGAACATTCGGGTTCATAAGCGAACAACATCAACAAAAAAATAATAGTTTCGAAGTTCGGTAAGATTACATGGAATTATTTCTTGTAGGTAGAAATTCTTCTTGTCAATCTACATCATGAAAATGGTAGAGACATAAAGTTATTATAAATTTTCCGACATGGTTCATGAGATCAGTTTCGTAAGAATATTCATTCATGAGATATTTGTGAGTTTATTCAACTAGATCAACTAGTTAATGTTTCAAATTCCATGTGCACCCTTTACCCGTGAAGGCGTGGAAATCAATATAAGTTCCTTTCTTTGCAACTTATGGTTTTAATCAATTATTTTCAAGAATGTTGAAAGAATGTGTTTATTGGGAATTATTTTGGGTCGATTTAATTGCCAGATGAGATGCAACATTTCCTCTTTCCTCTTTCAGGTAATCTTATTTTAAGAACGTAACACATGAGAAAGGGAGAAAAAAGGAGGGAGCATAAGTAAAGTATAGCTCTCGTAGCCAAAGGGAGCAACATGAAAGCTAGCGCCTCCTCCATATTAGCGTACGCTAGAGAAGATTAATGGAAAAAACCATAGCACAAAGATATAATAGTTAAGCTAGAAGAAGAGTGCAAAGGGGAAATGAAGGGAAATGACACTATGAGGGAGATCAAATTGGGAATGAATTGACCACATAGGAAGGCCATGTGAAGTAGGTGTGCACCATTGAATATGCATATTCAATGCCAAGTTAGACCGATTGAAATGGGAAAGAAGGCGATGGTATGCCAAGAGTTTAATCCAAGCATGAATTCCTATTTGTGCAAAGGACAAGAAAAATAAAAGTTGCATAGGAAGAGCATAGAGGGAGACTAAAGGATAAAGTGTGAATTTCTGCCAAGAGGAATGTGGTAAGAAATGAGTTGATGCCTAGAGAAAAAATTGTAGATTAGAAGTTCTCTGTGTGAAATATTGACGTGGGATTAATCAAAATAGGACGGTTAGAAGATTATGAGCAATAGGAAAGAAGCCACATGGTGAATGGAGGAGATAATCAAAGAGGACATGGAAATTTAGAATGAGAAAAGCAGCTTTTATGAGAAATAAACCGTGGAGATTAAATTGCATTAGAAGATTGTCTTAGGCTGCGTAGATGGAAGAAAATAAATTAAAAGAATTCATCCTTGATGGGAAAAACCAAAAGAATGCATTTGAGGGTAAAAGGAGACAAAAGGGCCGATATAAAGCAATTTGACTTTGTGTGCTATGAAAGAAATAAGAGCATATTGAAACCTGATGGGAGGGACGCGTAGGAAGGTTATGTGGATAATCTGGACTGTGTGAGAATAGATAAGGAAACATAGCAAAGTAATGAAAGGTAGAGTCATGGTTGCCTGAAGGGGAGATTTTCTAGATGGAAGAGGATGTTGCAGATGGTGTGGAATGTGAGAAGACAATAAGGAGAATATAAAGAGCAAGACATAATTAAATGAAAAGAGCAACAGGTTAGGCATGAAGTAAAGAGTGGTCACCTAAAGGTGGAGTCAAGGGAAACATATCCGTCAGATGGTGAGTGTATACCTATAGGTTATGATTCTTAATGCAAAGCAAGGAGGCAACAAAAGAAATTTCCATGAGAAGGAGAATACAGAGGATGACAAGAAGATGTTGTCTAGAAGTTATTATTGTATTGTTTTTCATGAAATCTGATTTGAATAAAGAGATGGTTTTGTTTTCACATTTAATTCCATGTTGTGTCCTTTGAAATTGATTAAAAAATTGACACAAGAATTTGTCAATTTTTTATTTAATTGTTGTGAAGTCTTGTTGTAATCTGAGTTTAGCAAAATGTGGATGAGAGTTATTTTCTCGTCTTGCATCACCTAGCAATGACCTATTTCTCCCTTGCCCCAAAAATGGTGAGTATTAAAATAGTAAGTTGTTATTTTGGGTTTTTGTTAAGCATGGACACACCTATGAGATTAACAAGTCAATGCCATCAAATGGATTTTCTGGGTGAAATATTAGATCAAAGAGTAAAAATGATTATGAAAGAGCACTATAACAAAACTTTGAAGGCAGTCAAGTGGATATTAGGAGCAAACTTCTTGGAGGACAATGATAGACATAGAGTGAATACATATATCACCTCCTACATCATCGCATCACTTCTAGACCTCAGGGAGCTGAAGGAGGTGATTAGAGCAATTACCCTCATATTGCTCAAAAACAAAATTTGGGTGCCCTAGACGTTGTTCTATGAGTATAAAGATACAATGTGGGATTATTGCACCCAAGGAACATCCCAAGGGTGCTTGATGAGGGGGTTGTGGTAGAATGGTTCCATTTCCTTGGAAACTTTCACACCTGAACATTGATGGTCGTGGGCACTTACAATAAAGGGTGTTGGAACACGTTTTCCATTACACCAAAAGACTGACCTGTTAACACTCGATACAAATTCTAGAGATAAAATGATCCACGAGAGGCAATTATTCCATGTCCTAAATCCAAAGGGAGATGCTGGTGATCAGTCCAAAAATCCCCCCTCAGCGTCACCCAAGGGGATTCAAACCTGCGACCATGGCTTTGATACCATTTGTTGGAACACGTTTGTCATTGCCCCAAAAGATTGACCTGTTAATGCCTGATACAAATTCTAGAGATAAATAGATCCACGGGAGGTGATTAGTCCATGTCCTAAATTTGAAGGGATATGTTGGCAATTAGTCCAACAAAGGGTAGCCAATTCCTTAAGAGAGTCAACAACCTAGAACTAGTATATGATTGGGAATGGCTACGCGAGTTCGATGACATACCAATTGTAAATGTATGAAGCTTTTGTTTTGTTAAAAGGTTTTTATATCTATACATTTTAAGTTATCATAGGAACCTATAGAAGGATTGATTTTTCTGTATTAGTATGTAATGGCAGGTTGGCAATGAATGCCAAGACAATTTCATAAAATGTTGTAAATCCTTTTTTTATCAATATAATAGCAAAATTAGTTGCAACTTATGAAGCAAAAAATATTTATAATAATAGTTTAAAATATATTAATATTATAATATACTATTAATATAATTATATATTAATATAATAATATAATAAAAATAATTAATAATATAATATAATATAATAATAATATAATACAATATAATATAATTGATATTGTATTATATTATTATATTATTATATTTATAAGTAATATTATTATATTATATTATTATAATATATATTTTTATTGATATATAAGCCTACAATGAGAGTTGCTTTGTATTGATAACAAAAAGGAATTTAAATTTCATAAACAAAAGGCATGACTTAGCTTGGAATGACTATGTCAGACTTCCTTGCCCCTTTCCTACTCTAAGAGACTAGAAAAACTTGGGCTATATGCATTCCTAATCAAATTTTATCTACTATTTACATATTTAGCTAATACATATTAGTATTATCATTTATCTATTCTTCTTCTTCTTTAGCCAGAGTTTGGTTTATGAAAGCATACATCCATTTAATGTCTAATATGGATTCAAGGTTTGTCATCTTCCTCAGGAATGAGCAACCCTAGGAAGCTTTAATGTGATGCTTCTCTAGAGTTATCATAATGAAATTTACTAGAAAAGGGAGCCATGGCACCTTTGCATTACCCTCTAATAGATGATGAATGTCCCACTAGTGTGGAATGCCAAAGCAAGGCATCATTGCACCCAAAATATCATCCAACTCCCCCCCAAGAAACTCTCATTTGATTAGCTCCTTTTCTAGGCCCCTCACCAACTCTTTGACTCACCTAAATCAAGTAGAGAGGCCACAAATTTGGAGGTGATATCTGTTGAATATCCATAATACTGAGAGGGGGGATAAATTAGTATTCCATAAAACCATTCACATTAAATCCATCTAAACATTATCACAAATCTGACATAATCAACAAGAGAAAACATGGAATCAAGGCAACACATCAACACACATGAACACCAATATTTTTGCGTGGAAAACCAAAAATGGGAAAAACCATGGTGAGGGTTAGCTCACAATATAATATATCTAGATATAGAATATTACAAGGGCTCACTGCCAGGACTCATTGTCCTTGAAAGGCTCACAGCTTGAAGTAAATACAAAATGATCTGGCTCACTGCCAAAAGTATGAACTGATGAAATGCACCTTCCTTGTGTGGGGGTTCAGTTTCAATGAAGCACAATACATAAATAACACACTTATCTACACATCCATGCAATTTTGCACATACACATTCACATCTTTGTCTTTATGTATATTTCACACACACTACTTCTCTTCCTCTCTCAAAAATGTGTTACATATATACATATATATCCATGTTCACTAATTAGGTCAGCCTAATCAACTATGTCAGCATTGTCCTCGAAACATATTCATCTTTGCATATAAGTAGTCGATGCAGACCTAAGATAGATCCCTTTATCATTTGTAACACCTATAAAAACTTCTCAATATTTACACATAATTAGGTCGGCAAGAGTTAGACCAAAAACCACAAACATATATACAATCCATCAAACGTGTAATACAAAAACTTGTTAGCATGTTGAATTCTCCCTTAGACGACATCAATCTACTTATCTTCAACACCACACAGTAAGACAATCAAATATGAGAAAATGTGAAGTCTCCCACATCAGTGTATTGTATGAAAACTCACTGTAGTCTACATATCAGAATACTATCATTCATATCTTCCAAATGCCTCCACATATCATTATGAAACTCCAATGTAAGATGCATCTTGTAGTCTCAAATCTATGTACAAAGTCCTGTAATGATTTATTTTTCTGAGATAGAATCTAGACCAAAAAACTGACGTATAGTGCCAGTGTATAAGTATGACACTATTTCCAAAACTATTGGTAACTGTACCTTACCAACCATACAACCTAGTCAGTTGAAACCATGTCAGTGGATGCAATTGATGTCAAGATAGAACATATTATCATATTCTGAGTAGATCTTACAAAATAGGATAATTCAGACCAAGATACCGAATTAACAAACTTCCATTACCAAAGCAGACAGTCATCAAAATTCCATTGTGATAGTTATCCAAATCCCATTGTCTATTGACATCAATGACAACCTCTCAATTTCCAACAATCTCCCCCTTTGTCATTGATGGCAACACACAATGTGAAAACCATCAAAATACTTCTTCCCAATTTTCAATTTTCTCTCCCAAAAACTATTCACGTTATACCTCTTTCTCTCTCTCCCCCTTTGACATTAATGGCAAAGGAAAGGAATTTTAATTCTTTAACAGTTAATTTGTGTGCTTGAACACTCCCCCTGAGGAGTACATCCAATATAACTAAGCATGATCAGCCAGAGGTGGTTGTCTCTTGAAGCTTGCTAAGAATCCCTGTCCATGAGGATCTCCCTTCATCCCAAAGCCTTTTTGCCTCTAACAATGTACTGAATAGATAATTTAGATCAATTAAGATATCTTTTCCTTTAACCATGGTTCCAGGAGTAACATTAGATTTCAGAATCCTTTCAACTACTAAAAGAACATAATAAACAGGTGTACACATATTCTTGATTAAATCTCTGAGCTTCCCATATTGTTCAACCATCTCTCCTTTCTCTTTATGCAATGAAAGGTATTCTTCATGCATCTTTGTCAATCCGTACCAAGTTTGATCATCCAAATCAAGATCAAGATCAAATGTGCTAGATGCATACTTGATCTGGGTTTAAATTGTATTCTCAATGTCTTTGAGTCTTTGAATTGCATCAGGCCAAGTCCAATAGAATATGAATAGATTCTTGACCTCTTTCTCACACTCTTGAACATCTTTGAGTCTTTCAAGTGCCATGTTGTGAGTAGACTTGCACTTCTCTACAATTTACAACAATCCTTTATCTTCAACCCAAGAGACCATGTCACTTACTTCTTTGCTCTTTAATTCATTGAATCTATCAGTTAATGCATTTGAGCTTTCTTTAGTGGACCGTGAAGAACTAGTGACCGCACTAGGAGCTACCTGAAAATGTGTCCTTTTGGCTAGTTGCTTAAGTCTTCTTGGAGCAGGTTCAACCTAAGCTACTAATGCATGAACCTTAGTGACTTTCCTCTTTTCTTTGATGGCAGACATTGATTTACCAAAGACTAACTCAAATTCTTCAAGAGCATTAGTTACTTTAGTGTAGGTTCCAAACCTAGGTCTGTTGGGGTCTCGGGGGTTGTTAATTAACAATTCAATGCAACCAGCAACATAGTCTTTCTCAATCTCATATCCAAACTCAGGTATCCAAGAATTCCTTGGTTCAACTTCCTTAATAGTGCAACTATCAATGGTTACCAAACAGGTTATATCATTCTTACAAAGAAATAATTTGAAGCAATGAGGGAGTGAAAGGCCTTAATCAATCTAAAAGAGACTATTTATCAATAGGTTGGTGAGTTTTATCTTCCTCCATGCTTTGATCCCTATATACATGATTTTCTATAAGTTCTAAAAAGTTGCTAATAATTCAAAGATTCTCTCTAAATAACCTTTTAGTTTCTAATTATGTATATCACCTTTTCAGATGGAATTTATGCTTAGTGTTGAATCACCTTCCACCTCTATGTTTGAAATGTTATGTATTTGACATAGCTCTAATCTAAACTTGAAAGCTTGAATTTCTATTGCATTGTTTGTCCCAACTTGTAGTAGAATGGAAGCATTGTAGATTAATTTTCCTTTCCAATTGTGAATTATGCATTCGAAGTCGGAGGAACTATGGTTGCCTCTAAAGGCACCATGGAAGTTCAACATACACTAGCCCTAGATCATTGGAGGGACCCATTTGGCCTCTACTCTAGCTTTTATATTTTCTGAGTTTGTCTCCCCACTCACCAAGGGTGGAGGCATACCATACCAATTTTCCACTATGTTTCTATCCCAAATCATCCATGATTTGTTAGTTGTTCTTTTTTTTACTACTTCTATAATTGCAACTTATACTTTATTTAGGAAGGAGGGTAGGTTCATTTCTCTTTCTTAAAATATTTTCTTGCTATGTTCCTTCCAAATTTCTTAGACCATAATTGAAGGACTTATTTTCCATATGCATTATAACATTGCATTCTTGTTTAATATTGGCCATGACTTAGACTCAAGATATCATTTGGAAGGGTGCTTACCCATCCCAATTTGGCACATAACCATATCCAACACTCTTGGGAAAATTGGCATCCAAGAAGGAGATGATTTTTGTCCTCTTTTGAGCTTCTACATAGCGAACTCCTTGATGGGCCATGAAAACCCATTTTTGAAAATTTGTTCACTGTTAGAATTCTTCTCTAAAGGGTCACCCATGCAAATGTCCCTGCCTTTGGGAGACATAGTTTGTTCCAACATTAATGGATAGGAATCTCCATGGCTCCTATGTTTTCTTCTAACACTATATATTTGTCTTTAATATTGTATTGACCACTTTTTTCCCCATGCCATATTAACTTATCACTTCACTACCTTAGAGCTATCGGCATGTGCACCAAGATGGGGGACCAAAAAGCGGCCACTCCACTTTTTAGTCTGATAAAAGAGAAAACACAAGCGTATTATAATGAAACGTGCCCATGTTATGGGTTGGTAGTGATCGAGCTTAGGCTCAATCATTACCAAGCCATAATGTGAGTGTTATATAATGTGCTCACATTATTATTTACTTTTGAAATGTTTCTATTTCTTTCTCATTCTCTTTCTCTTTTGGTGAAATTTATATATGGACATTTACTTTATTATAATTTAAGTTATATTTCATGTATATAGTTTTAGGATGTTTGAAAATGGTTTCAAATCTCTAGGAGTTATAATGCAAATTCTAAGTTTTAGAATATCTTATAATTTTTTTATACTTAATCAAAATTTAATAATCAGGAGGTCAAATTTCAGTAATCAACAAGCTCTATCATCTTTCCCTCTCTCTATCTCACTCTTTGTACATCCCTTATGCTCTAGACCGCTCACTATCTCCATCCCTTTCTCTACCTCTCTCTCTCCCCCTTGATCTCAGGAACTACCTCTCTACCTCTCCATCCTTCTCTCTCTTATTCCTTCTATCTCACTTCTCTATCCTTCCCTCCCTCCCTACTCTCTCTTTCTACTTCTCTATCTCCCTCCCTAACTATCCCTCCCTCCTTCCATCTCTCTCAATATATTCACTTCATCCTTCTCTCTCTCTCTCTCTCTCTCCTTCCCTCTCTACCTCTCCCTCCCTCCCTCCTACCTCTCTCTCTTACTCCTTCCCTCTCTACTTCACTCTATATCACCCCTAGGTAAAAGTACAAAACTGTGTCACCTTTTTGGCCAAGCGTACAGATTCTATCGTACCTATTTTGGTCGGAAGGGATTCGGCTGAGTAGGTTTCTTTCGAACCCACGTGGTGACGACATGGTGCCTACGTGGCTTCCATGTTTCAGCCGAGTGGGTTTCGGCTGAAACCTACTTGATTGAATCCCTTCCGACCGAAGGAGATTAATATAAATAAAAAAAAGTCGAGTGTTCTCATTTTGCATGTTCGCCCCGAAGAGGTGGTGGTCGAAGACTGGTCGAGCGAATAACGGCTCTACAAAAATGATCGAACCCAGGTTTTTTTGCATTCAATCACTTCATTTGGTTAGTGATGTTTCAATATCTGAGAGTTCATTTGTTTTTGTGTTGTGTTTTACTGTTTGTTAGGAATGATCTGATTCGTTACAAGTGAAAGTTAGGGTATCATGGTATTTTATTTCTATTTGTAGTATTCGTTGCAAATAAATTTTTGTGAATATTGAAAAGGTTGTAAAAGGCTAGAAAAGGCTGTGAATATTGGTTTAGAATTTTTTAGGGTTTTTCCCTCATTGGAGTATTTGGTGGGAAGTTTTAGTTTTGTGTATGCCATAATTTAAAGCATGTATTATGAGCTTCAAATTAGGGGTTTTTCATATGTGATTTTAAGGTTTTATTTATAAACCCCTAAAATCACATGCATTGTGAAAACCCTACATATCTGGTTTCTCTACAATTTGAGTTTTTTCACTGTACTCTTCACCCATAATGCTTATGAATGGTGACTACATAATCCACTAACAAATGATTTGGTCTTCCACATTCATGAACATAACCCTAAGCCGATACCACATGACTCACCGTGTATCGGTATGGTCAATTCAAATTCATGTTTCTTGAAGTTGCTTAGTTTTATTTTGTGCCAACTTGATAATCTATTTACATTACCAAATCTGCTACTAAAAGGAAATTTGGTCTCTATATCTATTGAATAGAAGGTTTTTGTGTTAGCCAAAGAGAGCCATGGTATCATAGAAGATTGTATTCTGGCTCCTGGTTCTCTCCTGTCTCAACAAGCTATCCCCATCTCAAAGACACATATAGGTGGTTGGCTCTGGGTTGTATCTACATTGCCCTTCAACCTTGACAACAACAAACAATTTAATAAATAGAATACATACAAATATATAATTCCATAATTTTATATCCATCATGTGGTTCAAAATGTTTTGAATCTCATATAGTAGTTCATACCTACATTCATCTACTTTATATAGATGGATTTTTACCAGGCTTGTAGCAATCAAAGATCTATACTCAAAACTTAATGTGAAATAATAGCTCAGGTAGCACATGGTTCATGAGAAAACACATCCTCAGATCGATAAATAACTGAGGCCCACAACTAGTTATATCCTTGCTTGGTTGGAGTTTAATAGTACCCTTTGCATTATGTTGAAGGGTGGATATGTTAAAGTTGATGATTTGCAGTAGCAATTAATCTATCTTCTGGTTCACTAACAGACACTGTGTTATATAGCCCATCCACTATATAATAACAAATTTTGTGTTTTACCCATGAGAGAAATTCATGAAAGTCATATGAACATCTTATTGTAGCTACGATGAATATTTACCATAAATATCATAGAAAAATTGCACTTTCAACTTGACTACTTAAAGGCCAACCTGCATTCTAAGACCCAACACATAGAGAGGTGGAGGAACATTTTATGGTTATTTTACCAACCATTTCACTGTTACCAAGAATCATTCATGCTTATATTTTAGGAATGTTGCATATTTAGCTCATGTTGGAAATTATTTGATTCCATAAAAATATTACACACAATGCCCTAAAATTCTAGGACACTCTAGTGGACATTCTACATCAGATACTCACTAACAATGTTGTTTATCTTATAGAAAAGCAATTAGCTTCTTTGTCACTCAATATTTTCTTTAGAGATGTTTTCATCTCCTTAATATCATGGATGTTGCAATTCGAGACATTCTCACTTATTACTTGATAATGTTCTCAGTCCCACTGACCTGTTTAACTCATCCATGGGCATTAATATAATATAATTTCATTTATTTCTACTCTTGTTTTGATTTTTATTCTTCAAATACTTTTGCAGAAGATGTTCAAACTGTTCAGATCCATGTCTATAACACATCATGGAACAATATTAATGATCCATGTCCATGTCTATTTATCTATAGGTTTAATAGATTTTCTTGGAATTCAATATCCAGAAATTATTTTTATATCTACCTTTGTGATTTCTATATTTACCTTTTAAAAGTGAACATCTATTGTTTCAACCTAACAATTTCCTTTCTAAGTGGAGTAGGTATTGAGCTGAATGCATAAACTTTATATCCAACAAAATATCAATTTGCCATGAAACTTGTATCTTTCATTTCATCTTAACAAGCTGAAAATAATAAATATTAATGGACACTCCTGCTCAATTGTTTTGACCTTTTACATACTTCTTATATATCTTTAAGACTATTTTCTCCTCAATCGCATGTGAGTTCCAATGCAGCTTCAAGCAGTTCTTAATTTCCATCTAGAAATAGGGCAACTCTTTATCCACAGATGCATTAAATAAAGGATATAGTTATCCTTCCCTTCATAGGTCTCACTTTGTTCTTTTTCAAATTATCTGATACTTTACTTTCTCATATTATCAAAGGTAATTAAGAACTTGATGTATGCATAGGGTGACTCTTTATCCACATATGCATTAAATAAAGGATATAGTTATCCTTCCCTTCATAAATGCAATGAGAGAAATAAAAAAAATAAGAAATATGGCATGGTTGATAAGAGGGAATTAGTCGGTCCAAACCTTTTGGTTCATCCAAAACGTTTGGATTTTTCTAAAACGTTTGGACCAACTAATGCTCTCTTGTTGACCATACCAATAAAAGTAGAAATATATGGTAATATTAACCAATTTCATATTTTTTAAAAATAGAAGAATCTATGAGATATTAGATTTTTAAAATGAAACCTTTCTTTGTACACAACCTAAACCATAACCTGTGTTACTCAAAATCTATGAGAGACTTAGATAAAGCAAAAGAGTTACTAAACATTGATGAAAAAATGAAAGCTCACAAACACCAACCCTAAGTGAAGCTAGTTATAGTAGAAATTTTGGTGTCTATTCAATGTATTTTTGGATGTGGGCCTAGTAGAAATTATAGATATGACTTACAATTCTATAATTTTATGCATTATGAAATTATAGAGTTGTAAATCATCCTAAAATACATTGTGTTAGGCAACAATTTTTTTATTATAACTCTAATTACTTTAACGTACCTTGTAATTGGAGTTATTAAATTGAAGTTATGTAAATGGGTAAGTGAAATTAGTTAAAGTAAAAAATTTGGTGCCTACAATGTATTTCATTTAAATGCATGATTTTATGAATATATTTAAGTGGCGCATTTAAATGAAATTATAGTCATATTTTTATTAAGTTGTAAGTCATATCCTAAAATACATTGTGTTAGGCAACAAAATTTCTTTCACTTATCTATTCACATAACTCCAATTAATACCCTTCAAAAATTATTTCAATAAAGTATCTAATTGATCATTTATTGTATTCAATGTATACCATCATGGAGAATGGTGAAAAGGGCCAATTATTACTCTTCCAAATTATTTTAATAAATTGTTATTTAATATTCTTTTGTATTTGATTGATCATTTAATGTATTGAATGTGGGAAAACTTGGGTTCAAAATGTATTTGTAGACTCACTCGTTCAATTCACTTGAACATGCAAAATGCCAATCAAATATAGAAGAATATTAAATAATTTATTTATTGAAATAATTTGATAATTGACCTTTTTAGATGCCTCACACTAAATGAATGTTTAATAGGTCATGCTTGGTGATGGTGTACATTCAATACAATAATTGATCAATCAAATACTTTATTGAAATAATCTTGGAAGGGTAGTAGTTGGAGTTTATGTGAATGGATAAATGAAACTAGTTATATAGTAGAAATTTTGGTGCCTACAATGTATTTTAGGATATGACTTACAACTAGATATAATTTCATTTAAATGCATTGATTTTATGAATATATTTAAGTGGTACATTTAAATGAAACTATAGTCATACTCTTACATTAAGTTGTATGTCATATCCTAAAATACATTGTGTTAGGAAACAAAATTTCTTTCACTTATCTATTCACATAACTCCAATTAATACCCTTTGAAGATTATTTCAATAAAGTATTTGATTGATCATTTATTGTATTCAATGTATACCATCATGGAGAATGGCGAAAATGACCAATTATTACTCTTCCAAATTATTTTAATAAATGGGTATTTAATATTCTTTTGTATTTGATTGATCATTTAATGTATTTAGTGTGGGAAAACTTGGGTTCAAAATGTATTTGTAGACTTACTCGTTCAATTCACTTGAACATGCAAAATGCCAATCAAATATAGAAGAATATTAAATAATTTATTTATTGAAATAATTTGGAAGGGTAATAATTGACCTTTTTAGATGCCTCACACTAAATGAATGTTTAATAGGTCATGCTTGGTGATGGTGTACATTCAATACAATAATTGATCAATTAAATACTTTATTGAAATAATCTTGGAAGGGTAGTAGTTGGAGTTTATGTGAATGGATAAATGAAACAATTTTGGTGCCTACAATGTATTTTAGGATATGACTTACAACTAGATATAATTTCATTTAAATGCATTGATTTTATGAATATATTTAAGTGGTGCATTTAAATGAAACTATAGTCATACTCTTACATTAAGTTGTAAGTCATATCCTAAAATACATTGTGTTAGGCAACAAAATTTCTTTCACTTATCTATTCACATAACTCCAATTAATACCCTTTGAAGATTATTTCAATAAAGTATTTGATTGATCATTTATTGTATTCAATGTATACCATCATGGAGAATGGCGAAAAGGGCCAATTATTACTCTTCCAAATTATTTTAATAAATGGTTATTTAATATTCTTTTGTATTTGATTGATCATTTAATGTATTGAATGTGAGAAATCTTGGGTTCAAAATGTATTTGTAGACTCACTCTTTGACATATCAGCCTTCGAATGTAGTCAATTCATTGAACGTGCAAAATGACAATCAAATATAGAAGAATATTAAATAACAATTTATTGAAATAATTTGGAAGGGTAATAATTGGGCTTTTTGGATGCCTCACACTAAGTGAATGTTTAATAGGTCATGCTTGGTGATGGTGTACATTCAATATAATAATTGATCAGTCAAATACTTTATTGAAATAATCTTGGAAGGGTAGTAATTGGAGTTTATGTAAATGGATAAGTGAAACTAGTTATAGTAGAGATTTTGGTGCCTAGGGCAATGTATAAATTAGGATATGACTTACAACTTAATGTAAGAGTATGACTATAATTTCATTTAAATGCACACCACTTAAATATATTCATAAAATCATGCATTTAAATGAAATTATAGATCTAGTTGTAAGTCATATCCTAAAATACATCGTAGGCACCCAAATTTCTACTATATAACTAGTTTCACTTATCCTTTCACATAAGTGAAATTAGCTATAGTAGAAATTTTGGTGCCTAGCACAATGCATTTTAGGATATATGACTTACAACTTAATGTAAGAAAGTTTTCAGACTATATAATTTCATTTAAATGCACCACCTAAATATATTTATAAAATCATGCATTTAAATGAAATTATAGAGTTGTTTAAGTCATATCCTAAAATACATTGTAGGCGCCAAAATTTCTACTATAACTAGATACACTTATCCATTCACATAAATCCAAATAATAGCCTTCCAAGATTATTTCAATAAAGTATTTTATTGATCATTTATTGTTATTTAATATTCTTACGTATTTGATTGATCATTTATTGTATTGTTCATGTACACCATCACCAAGAATGGTATTATACATTCACTTAGTGAGGCATCCAAAAAGGCCTAGATGTGTGTAATGATGAAAGGATAAACAATTTTAAGACCTCAATCATAATAGAATATCTCCTTCTCTAACATGAAGTAGAATTGCACCACACATAATTATAGTGTAGGATTTCATTCAAGATTTATGTATTTATATGCTTATTTGTTACTTTTACATGTAAATATTTCATTAGGATATTTTAGTACCACTTCTTTTATAGGAAATTTTTTATAATCCTACTTTCTCCCTTTCTCCCTCTTTTTCATAGATAGTTGAATGAACTTAAAATTGTTCTTATTAAATTACTTCATGATGTTCAAGCCACTCATTGCTCATGTATTTCCTATTTTTTATAATTTCCTATGGAGCATCTTACTAGAAAAATGGTTATTACATATATTTTACTAAATTAGAGAAATAGAATTAGTACATATTTGTAATATTTTTGTTTTAATTAAATTTACAGATCTTTACATATTTATATAGATATAGCTGATGATCAGGGATCACATCATTCCACTCAGTCTCAGCAGCAAGCTGAGGCTAGGTCTAATTAATATAGTGATAACATTAGGAGATTAGAAAATGCTTTGAGATGTTTGGACCAAACAATACTTAACTCCCCTAATCTCACTAATAGAGATAGATTAGTTAGCATTCAACACGAGATCCATCGTATGATTCACACAATTTGATCTTATAATCCTTATGATGAGGTCAACATAGAGGAGTTTTACAGGTCCCTTGCCAACAGTGTTGTTGGCACAAAGAAAATTGATTCTATTACTAGTAGAGTTTCGACACATAATGTGCACAACATGTTCCCTCCTTTTAGAGGATATGTTGTTACTAGCTGTATAGATGAGCTTGTTGCTCCTTTTCTATATCCCAGATGGTTGGCAACCCATCACAAATGACCTCATAATGATGAGTTGCCACTTTATTTTTGCAAACAACTATATGCTAAGCTTCATTTAGGGTTAGCAGTGGACTGCACATCTATTCCTTCACATGTTGGATAGGGAAAAGGGAGGTTTGCTGACAAAACTCAATTTAGACGTGCAAATTTTCCACTGCCCATCAACAAGAGGGCATTAGTTGGTCCAAACCTTTTGGTTCTTCCAAAACATTTGGAACTAGCAGTAACAGGAAGTGTAGTAGCAACACCTACTCAAACCAACCATTTTGACAGTATTGTTGCGATTGCTACTCAGGTCGATCATATGTCATATGATCGTGTAGGCAGATACTTATTACGTCCGCGGATTAGCCTTCCTCCTACCAAGGCTACATCTTCCAATTATGATCCCTACATTCGAGTAGAGCTACCATCACCATCAGATGTGACCCAGATGAGTGAAGCCACTATACATAATGTTGCTTCGGTTTCCATTGCTGATTTACTATCGTCATACCAGTTTATCAGTGATGAGTATGGGATTCCTTTAGATGGTGTAGCAGCTCATATTAGACGACATTTTGGTAGACAGTCGGGTCAGGGTGAGGTGGCTTCACAAGATGTACATATTCCAGACCAGCCTACAACCCCTGAGGTTACTGCACATGATGTACATGGCACACATAGCTCACTTCTCTTTGGTACTGGTCCTCTACCTGATACAAGTGTCCCTTATTTGACTACGCATTCTCATGACATTAGTGACATTGGTAGAGTGCTCCAGGGTGAGACACATGTACTTTCAAATAATCGGATATATTTTGTGTTCTAAAAATTCACATACATATATAAAATAAAATTGACTTTAAAGTAGTTCTCACTCTTCATTGAAATCTGGAATTTTTAAATTTGTAGCAAAACAAGGGTTTGTTAGGCTTTGGAGATTTGGAGCATGCAGACAATCCTATGCATGGTACATTTGAGGTGCACATTTATAATATTTAAAGTACTTAATACATTCAAACATTGAAAGTACATAACTTTAAGACGACTTTAATACATTTACACATCTGTACATTAAATTAATTAATGTACTTTCTTTTGCAGGGAGAAAAATTGGGACATGGATTAAGACGAGGATCGAGAGAGGCTTCGGGCCACATATCCAGAGAATCGGGACATGGATCTAGACAGGGATTAGGAGAGAGATCAATCCATAGTCACATTAGGAATCCTCCACTTTGATTTATTTTACATGCAGATACATGATTTGTTATACATTTTATATTGTGATTTGTCACATTATGGTTCTTAGATGATGATCTTCACATTATATACATTTGACATTATGGTTTCACATTATGTTCCATCTTATTATGTTTTATAGTATATACATTTTACATTATGGTTCATCTTATTATATTTTACAATATATATACATTTTACATTATGGTTTCACATTATGGTTCATCTTATTATGGAAATAGAAATTCTTGAAGCTAATCAAGGATTACAAGATCCATCTTTACAACTTTTCCAAGAAAATAAAAATAAAAATATACATCTAACAAGATAAAACAAGATAATTCCACACCCTCCAATGAACATATCAAAGAATCCATATGGACCTAATAATGATCAACATCACCCAATAATGTGTGACCATAAGGCCCACCCCTTTGTACTAGGAGCATATTGATTAGGTAGTCCAACAACACTCACACAAAACAAAGTGGTTGAATAATCAAACATACTAATTGCATATCATACATGAGCCATCCAATAGAATACACATTGAAAAAATAATATCGACTAATGAAATCCAATAGTAACATTTGGTGTTAGCCACTAATAACACACAAAGTAAATGGTGATAATTGCTAATAACATACAAAGTAAATAATGATAACTACTAATTAAAATATTTGAAATGGTGATAAACACCAATAATCAAATAGTGAAAATGAAAATAAAAATCAATAACATACAATTAGAATGGAAAGGACAACCAATAATCATGTGAATATGTTTATGTACACACATTGGATATAAACATGTGAATATATCATGATAATGTCTTGAGTCTTAATTATGTTTATGTTTATTTGATCTCATTTTAAATTATATTTTTATATTTTATCCATTCTCAAGCTCCTCTAGTTTACCATTCAAATTTGAATGGAAATAAAAGTTCACTCTATTCCTAACTCTAGAGTTAAATCCTAACACCAAAAGGTCCAAAGTGATTAAAATACTGTGACACATAAATTGAGGTAAAAAACAAAGACACTCATATCCAAAAGATAGATAAATGCATTTCCATAAGGAGAATTTTCATCCTACAAAACAAAAAGGTTTAATATGGTCTACAACTCAATTTTGATATTTAAAAAAAAAACCATACAAACTTCCCAAAAACATCATTAATGAATTTTGGAAATTTTTCAATGTTAAAAATAAATAAAAAACTAAAATGGAATATACCCTTTTGAGAACTCAAATTAGGAGATTACTCAAGTTTCAAATGGTAATGATTTAGCAAAAAAATTCCATAGATCTAGCATAAAATGTAATTTTCCAATTCTAAAAACTTACAAATATAAATTTCACAAGTAAAAATATAGATCTTGATTCAAACTTAGCATACTACAAATGGAAAGACATACAATCTCCTTAGGTGAAGGATGAAATTTAATATGAAAACTATCTAAGCATGTTTGTATAAATCAAAATAGAATATCATTCACAAATCAAAACACTCAACAACAAAGATTATCCTTCTTGAATGTAATGCACACAATCCTTTGGAAACCCTCTTTTAGATTCAACCTAAATATCCTAATCCACAAGAAATTTGTAAACAATAATTTTTCAAAATAATAGCTCACACCATGGAGGAGAGGGAAGAGAGAAATAGGGAAAATGAATGAGTGTTTCAAAAATGACTTTGTGTTTCCTTTTGTCTCAAAAATCCCTAACCTCTAATTAAATTTTTTTACTCCTTTCACATTCAAAATAGTTATTTTCCACAATTAAGACACTATTTTTTAGTGATGGAACAATGAAGACACTATCTGATGTGTTGCACGTTCATGGTACTACTTAATCTAACTAGATGCCATGACTTTTGATCATATAAATGAATTAGTTGATATGCCTTAATGTTTTGAAATCAAAGATCAGATCGCATCTAGGTGAGAAAGGATCAAAAACATTGAAGAATAAATATATAGGTGAGATTGTGTGTTTCATAAGCAAAATAAAGTTAAATTCTCATAGCAAAATGGATTTTAGAGTTAATTTGAATAATTTGAATAATTTTGTGTGCAAACATAATTGGATTGTAATTTAATAGAAATTTTCAATGAAGTTTTGGAATATGCATAATGTGTTGAAATTTAATATAATTAATGAAATTTAAACTATGTATGTACTTAACATTTGTTAAATCTTACCATCCTAAGCTAACCACAAAACACCTAAAATTTAAAAAACATATAGCAGGATTAAAATACAACAAATTATGATAGAAAAGATGTAAGCTCCCAAATAATCACCACCATTTTATGTCCTACCTACATAGATTTAGTTAAATCTTCATAGCACCAAAATATTGGATTCTAGAAGTACAACCATAATTAAAATCTATAGACTATCATGAAATGTCTCTTAAAACTTGAAGGCTATATGATGTAAGAATGCGGGAGAAATAAAATGGACTCTTTAATATACGTTTTAAGAAAGCTTTATAGGAAAGTAAGATCACAAAAAAGAAAGCTTCATGGGCTACTATTGATTGAAATTATTTGAATTCAACATAAAATAAAAAAAATTCAAATTAATTAGGTCCAATTATTTTATTTTTATTCAAGGGGTAAACGCTTTTGACCTAGAGCTATGAACCAGTGAGGTCACAAATGGGGGACCTCATCCCCAAATGTTACATGTATGTATTATCATAGAAAATATATATGTACAAAAATATCTTAAAGTTCTTAGTACATATAATCTGGATCCTCTCTATCTTTTATTATCTCTAAAATATTTTCATGGTCTCCAATAGGCAATCTCCACCTTTGTTTGGCACGCCCTCTTTTTGGTAAAGTTTCAAGATTCAATCTTGTTGCTATAACTAAATGACTATTATGTAAAACCTTTTGGCTTGGCATATAATCAATAAATGTAATGTCATTTGTATCTATCTTTGTTTGTTGATAATATGTGCCTTCAACAACCACTGATCTAGTAGGATACTCTTGTCCATCACCATCTATCATTGATTCTGAAAATTTGCATTTTGATTGCGTACATCTTAGTAGATAGTAATCTACACCTTCTATATTGTCAAGATCTGCAAGAACAACAAAAATATCTCCTGTACACACCATGTAGTAAACCATGCTCAACTTAGGTAGAATATAAATTATCAATTGTTAGAAATAAAATTCAGTTAAAAAATTTAAAATTTATTTGTAACAACTAAATCTGATACATGTTTGTAATCAGTTGAATACAGAGGATCATAGATATCTACAATGTCATTATCTTCAAAAGGGTTCAATGTGTCCACTAATTGTTTTGTTTCCCATTGTGAAACATACCCATCTCTAATATTCTCACATTGTAGAGTATTTGCATTGTTCTCAATGCAATCAACACAAAAACGTGATTTTTCTCTCACTTGAATTACTGGAGGCCTACTATGTCCTACTGTCATGGTTTGATGCAAACTTCTAATACCACTAATTGTTTGACAATTAGTAAGAGTTGATCGATCAATATTTGTAAATTTCAAATGTATCCAATTAAAAAGTGTATAAAATTTAAAATTCAATTCATGTACACATTGAAATTCATAAAACAAATTCATTTATGTACCTTTAACTTCCCAAAAATATCGTGTGTTGTATATTGAGTCATGGGCAACAAAATGAATTTTGCACCATTCAACAATTTCATGTGCATTCCTTATGGCATTACCTGTAAGTTCATGTTGGTGAAATGTCAAGTTAAGAGGTTTTGTAGTTGAAAGGAAAAGACGGATCTCAAAAAACATAATTAGATTTTTTCTAAAAATCCATATGGTGTTACTTGCAAGTTCATGTTGGCGAAGTGCACGCTTCACACATGCTCCAGCTCCATCATGCTCTCCTTTTCCATGTCCACTCTCATAGAAATTCCACAAAAAATTTATGTCGCGTCTAATATGTTGTTGAATTAACCAATTAAAAGCTTTTGTAGACTTAAATTGTCCTATGACGTTACAACCAATTTCATTTAAAACCAAGATAGTAAAAATAAACTATATGTGTACAACTAATTAAGTTTGAACAAGTTAAGTAAACAAATAAACATATAATTTCAAAAAAAAATTAAATCAACACTTACTAGCACATCCATCAGACCATATCCAATGTTGTGAAGTATCTATTTGACATTGTCTAGGTCTTCAAAAAACATTGCAAAATAATGGGCTACATAGCTTCTATCATGACCTGTATCATCACTGATATAAAAGTGAACCTCTTTGATGATAATTCGTTCATCTTTGCTACTTTGTAGACCATCCAGATGTTCTTCGACATGCCTATAACAAACTTGTACAAATATTGCAACTTGCTCTAAATGATAATATTGGCTTTGGATCTCACTTTGAGGACTAAATGTATAGTTCTTAGAGAAGTCAACAATAGAGAGAATACAACCCGCTGGAAAGCAATTCTTTGAGTCACGAAATTGCTTAGCTTGCAATCTAGCACCATGACAATGTTGAATATGTGGATATATGATATTGCAAAATTTGTTCATAAACTCATTGTACGACAACTCACTCTCTTTGAGAACAATTTTTCTGGTCTCAACTCCTGACTTTGTTGAGTATTTCTCATATTCAAATCTCTTCCACATAATTTGCATTGAATGATCAATATTGTCAACCTGTAAAAGATTCTTCAAATTTACACATTCAGTACATATATTTTTTATACACTGCACTTTGAATTCATTTGAATCTTCTATTTTTTCGCATAGAAGAGACTTCACAAATTGTGTTGTACTTCCAGAGATGACTATTTTTGGATTGATTACTGCCATAGCTTTTCTATATGTCTGAAGGTGTAGATCAAATTCAACATGATTGCGACAACAACAGGTCTCACGTATCTTATTTATACGTACAAAAATTGGTCGTAGTCTCTCAAACATCCTTTTACAAATCTTCACATTTGAAAATTCTTGCTTGAATGCTTCAAAAAACTCACTTTGAGTTGTATCTATAAAATGTTTCAGATGTGAAGTTTTTTTACCATCTGCACCTTTTATTTTTATAGTGTCCCTTCTATTGGAAGAAACATGAGAGTGGATGGTCCAATATTCAATCACCTATTCCTTTACATCTTCTGAGATTTTATCTTTTCAGGGAACCCTGCAAATATTTACCCAATTATTCTCAAGATTTCCATCCAATTTATTTCTCTTTTTGATATATCTTTGAACAGTTCTCTTAGAAACATTAAGTAATTCAGAAACTGCTTTAACTTGTCTTCTATGTGATAATTTCTTACTATAAATTACCGTCATCAATGCTCTACGTGCAACACTTAAATCAATAGCTCAACTCTTTCTTTCAATAGAATCCAATGCTTCTTGTAGGTTTTCAACTACTATTTTCTTTACTAATCCTGATGACTTTCTCTTATTATCAACCCCTAACAACTCCAAAATAGGGGTCATTTCTTTCCTCCTAAATAATTTTGCAAATAACTGTGCTCTTCCAACTATAGACTTTTCTTCAAAATATTTATCCCATATTCTTTTGCAGTGTAATTTTACTATGCTTTCAGGTAACATATCTTCAGATGAAATACTATTAAAAAGGGATTCATCATCCATCTCTATAAGATTTTCCATACCAAGGAAAATATTTCTATGACCACCTTCAGTTTGTCTTGGTACTTATACTCCTTGGTCATCATCAATTTCCATGGGTTCTTCTTCAGAAGATTCAGTTTCATCCACATTTCTACTATCTCTTTTTCCATCATACAACCTTGTTCTTCTCTTTTTATTCCCCATCACAAATTGCTCAGGTTTGAATTCACCTGCATACACAAAAATAACATGCATTCAAACTTTTTGATGTTTGTATTGGATAAAGTGTCCCCTAATATCATGGAGGTATGATTATTTTTACAGTGAAAACAAGATGTAAATCCATCATTATGTATGTGGAAACGGTTGTTTGGAATCTTCTCCTCTGTGAGAAAGCCTGATTTGATAAAAGTGGATGAGCCTAGTTGATAGGATATTATGGCCTCATCATTCGTCGTGCTCGTCTCTTCTTGATCATTCGGGATATAAATTTGATCCATGGTAGCTTTTGTATGTTCTTTAACTAGAAGTATTGTTTGGGTTATGTTTGACCACCTCTGTAAGAAGTTTAGTGAATCTATTATCATTAAGAGCTTCATTTATAGTGGATTGGGTTATTTCTTCGTCCTTAATTTCACTTGTTTCATAGTTGCAACACTAATGTGATCTTCCCCATCAAAGTCTTTTCCCCAAGGCTTCCCTTCTTCTTCAAACATTTTTGCTCTTGTTTTAGGGGTCATATGTGATCGTTCTGATCTTCAATCTAAGGTAAGATAATGTATGAGACCTGAGACTAGAAATCAATAAAAGGATATGATTCTAAGATGGGATATGAAAATGGTATGGTATGATATGACAAGCTAAGAATGCAAGAGCTCAAAGGCAACTCTAGTTCCAAAGTTGGTTATGATGTAAAGGCTTTACTTGTGTTATGATGGATAGACACAAGGACCAATGATCAAGAGAGGGTATGTAGGAGATGATGGACTCCAAAAGGATTTCCCTACTCAAGGATAATGGTATATTCCCTAACTTAAGGATGATGAACCTCAAGTGATGCAGGTGATCGATAGCCAATGGTTTGATTTCAAGACCTAGGAAGAGTAGTCTAAGTGCAAGCTAAAGATTTGTTTGAGCAATAGTGGATATACAAGGGTGGAGGATATGCAAGGACTAGGTGGAATGCAAGGATTGAAAGATCAAAACCAAAGGATTGATAGCCCCAATAAATCTAAGTGATAGGTTCATTTTTGATGTTTTTGTTGTTTTACGTTTTGGGGTTTTGCAAGGTTTAAGGTGTTGCAAATTTCTAGGTTGGATGTTTGTTTTAGGTCTATTTTTGAACTCACACGCAAGACATAGTAAACAAAATGTTTGATTTTAACAATACAAACACAAATCCTAAGGTTGGCAAGGACTATATTCACTAGATCCCACGTGGGTTTCACCAACCACACTTATTCTTAGTGGGTGACTTAGAAGCTTGGCCACACTGGCTCCCCTCCACGACACTCACTTCTCGGGTCAACCAAGCTTCGAGCCCTCATGAATCTCCCATGACAGACTCTTCACCTCTACTAAGATCTGCGAGAATGTGGATGCCTTGGTAACAATTGTTGTTGCACCAACAAATAGAAAAGGATTTTGGCAACTACAAACAAGAGGTGTCTAGTAAGGGCATCCGTTCGAGTGGTTATACATGCGACAAGATTAGCTCCGATAAGGAGGATTCCCAGCCTGCAGAGGTTACGCTCTACAGAGTTTATGGGGATTCACTTGTCGACATAACACATCTGCACTCATGGTACTTGAACTTTCCTCAAGCACCCATTTTATATACCGACTAGAAGTAGCTTGGCTTTAGCCTGTTACTGGTTGGGTCATTCTCTTGGAGTGAGTAATTTTTCCCACCAAGGCAGGCCCTCTAAAGGATTAAACACATAGACAATGGGTCTAATTTCTGATCACCAAGTTTGCACAGGGTGAGAGCATACTCCCTACCATCTCAAGCATAACAAACAGTGTTCATTCATCCCCTAGTTAAATCTATATGGCAGAAGACAATTGTTCATTTTAATGCACCAATTGAAATGTGTTCTAAGCTAAAAGACAATCAGTTTCACAAATAAAAAGTCCTTAGCCAAACATCCCGCAAAACCACAGATTAGTAGTTTTTCAATATTAGTCTTCGACAATCGACAACTACACCACTTGTTAGTCCAAGCATTAGCTACAAATATTCATAGTAAAACACAATGAAAATATAAGCATGAACATAAAATAATCTAGCAACAAACATATAAACATTAGAACAAAAAATAAATTAATTTTTTTTACCAAATCTTATGTATTAGATGCTTGATTTTCCTATTCAACCTTGTGACAAATGCAAATGATTAGAAAAGTATCTTGTTGTTCAGTATTAAATAGTGATTTAGGAGCAAAAGGTAAATCATAATAGAAATAGTTCATTAAAAAATGGATAAAAGATGGAAAAAGCCAAAAAAAGACTCATAAAAATTGACTTAAATAGTTATTTCAATAAAAATAGGACAAAAAACGGGAAAAATCTAAAAAACATATTCAAAAAATCGAGAGATCGGTCATTTTATGTTTCAATACATAATCGATGAAAACAGAAAGAAATTTGACGAAATTGGAAACAATCAAAAAATCAAATTTTAATAAAGCAGTGTTTCGGCCGAATACCATCTGGTCAAACAATATTCGACCGGATAGTATTCGGCCGATGGTGATTCGGCCAAATTTATCCACATGGTAGGTGACATGGTAGAAAAGTCGCCATTTTATCAAATTTCTAGAAATTTTCAACTTTTACTGAATATTTCTTCAATCAATTTTAAAATAAATAAAAATACCCTTTTGTAGAGCTCACAATGTTGAATCCAAAAATATATATATATTTTTTGATTAATTTTATTATATAAATATTTGAAAATATTGCAAGTAGGTTGTTAAAAGTCAAAAAGAGTCTCAATTGAAATTAAATAAAAAATAGTAAATCATCATAAAACAAATTGTAAAATATATGATGCCCTAGAGGAGAGAATCCTCTTCAAAAGAGTATATTTTGTTTTTTGAAAATGAAAAAAAAAAAATAGTTGACGTCAACTGAAAACTATCAATTTCTGGTTATTTTGACTTTAAAATGTTATTACGAGAAAAATATACATCAAAATTTCATTTTTTTTCATGCCCTAGATATTGAAGTCAATTATCTGGAAAAAAAATTAGGAGAAAATGAAAAAAAATTATGTCTGTTTCTTAATGTCAATTGTATGTCACTTTTTCTTGAAATTTTCAGCATAACGAAATCTGCTTTTAAATTGATAAAAATATATCATTTTTTTTGGAAAATTATAGGAATATACTTCAACAAAAGTTCTACATTTTATTATTTTACATCATTTTGAAATTCAAAACATAAATACCACTTTTATGTGGTTGAAGTTGAGAACGTTTTCTCATGTTGGTCGATTCCTTTATAAAGTGTGACACAGGTTTGTACTTCTACCCCCTCTCTCTCCCTACCTAATCCACTCTCCATCCCACCTCCCCTCTCTACTTCTCTCTATCTCACCTATCACTCTCTCTCTCTCTCAATTCCTCCACCTTCCTCCTTCCTTCTCTAATTCTCTCTATATCACCTCCCCTCTCTTCCCCTCTCTCAACTCTCCACCTCCCTATCTCTCTCTCTCGTTATCTACTTCCCTCTCTAATTATGTCTATCTCACCTCTCTCCCCCTCCCTACTTATCCCTCCCTCCTTCCCCCTCTCTCTCTCCTTCCCTATATGCTTATGTCTATCTCACCTCTCTCTCATTCTCTCCTTCCTTTCTACTTCTATCTTTCTCACCTCTCTCCCTCCCTCCCTCTCTTTATCCCTCTCTCTCTCTCCTTCCCTCTCTACTTCTCTCTATCTCACCTCTCTCTCCCTCCATCTTCTCTCTACTTATCTATATCACTCCTCTCCCTCTCCTTCCCTCTCTCTGTCACTACATCCCTCCATCCTTCCCTATATACTCTATATCTCTCCTTTCCCTCTTTACCTACCTCTCCTTATCTCTCTCTCACTGCCTCTCTCTCTCTCTACTTACCTCTTCCTACCTAAAGAGAGATATGGATGGAGGGATGGAGAGTGGAGATAGAGAAAAGTAGAGATGGGGGAGGTTGGGAGAGTGAGGGTGGGAGAGAAATAGAAAGGGAAGGAGGCAGAGAGAGAGAGAGAGGACATATGAGATTGAGAGGAGGGAGAGGGAGGGAGAGAGTGGTGACATAAAGAGAATTAGAGAGGGAAGGAGATAAAGAGAAAGAGAGAGGGAGGGAGGGAGAGGTAGAGAGGGATGTGTGTGTGTGTGTGTGAGAGAGAGAGAGAGCCAAAATACAAATATAATGTGTATAGACTTAACTGATATGGAAGGTGAAATTATTGTAACATTAAACATTTATAATAGATTTCTACAAAAACACCAACATAAAGTGCAAGTAGGGAGGAGTTTAGAAATTAAAAAAATAAATGGATAACAAGACAACATATGATTGAGTAGGTTGTAACTATATCATTATTTTCATTGCTAAAATCTTCATAGAGTATATTTCATGAATATGTATGGAATAGAAGTTGATTCTTGACAAAACTATTGTAAAACTTGCAACAAGTACCCATACATATCCAATTGGAACCATTGCTATAATTGTAACATTAATAGAATCATTGGAACACAACAAATACTTCATCTAAAGATGGTGTAATTCATTCATGGACAAAGCAATTGTAAATATATTTAAAAATTAGATTATTTCAAAAAGTTTTAAAATTATGAATAATTTTTTTCTTTTAAATGATAACTCCACCTACATAAGTCTTTTCAATCCCTATACCAATTGTTTGAACAATAACTACTAATAAAGCAATATCCTATTGTGCTATTCAAAATTATTATTCTAGTATATAAAGGTGATGATTGCATATTTGTACAACTCAATCAACATTCATGATTGAATCAACAACAAAAAGACCACTAAAATAATTGAGTGCATTACTTTCCACATGAAAAAACGTAATCAACCATTTAATACCATTTTATACATAGCTAAAAACTAGAAAAAAAATGAAAAAAACCCAATATATACATTCTACTACTTTCAATAGGTTGAGGGTACCCTAATAGTTGCAAATAAGTAGGGGAGAGGGCCCAATAGTGGTGCAGGTACCAATAGTTGTCATAGTACATGTACATTCAAAGCCCAATATTTTAAAACTATGGAACTATTAATTGTAAGAGAGGACCCAATAGTTGAACAAAATATTCCCATTACATTTAAAAAACAACGAATCATATGATGCCACATTGACACACTAAAAAACATGACTTAATGCACCACTATTGGTCTAACTTTTTTTGGGGATCTATTATGACCTCTCAACAAAAAACACATTGATGACACCTTTTTTCTCCGTCTATGCGGGTGAAATGAAATATTTAAATTGTCCACATCCTTGGCCACTCAGGGATATGATTTTTTAATGTCAATGTTGCATGTTCATTGCTATGTCGACCCATAAAATTAGGGTGCACCACTATTGGGCTCTCTCTCTTACTCACATCCATTTGAGCCTATATGTAACAAATGCAACCTTCCCATTGAATGCTTTGACATGTTGAAATCAAATATAATTCATTATAACAAATATAGGTAAATTTGTACAATCACTTACTCACATCATATAAATTACAAGTTAAATATTTTTTAACAACAAAGTCTTAACCTATACTGTAAAAATATATATTAGACATTGTCTTCCTCCCATTTACACAAGTATAATATGAATAATACATCAAAGACAAGTCTACGATCATATACATGTTGACTTTCAAATAAAATGATTTTTCGCAAATGACAAAGATAATGTAATCCAAGAAGTTAATCCAATGTAATATAATTTTTAGGCTCTACTTGTACAATAAGCATTAAAATAACATTACATAACATCTTACCAAAAGAAGATGCCTCGATTCAAAATACAAGACAAGTACTTGCAACTACATGACACTTGTTTGAAGAAAGAAACTTGACCAAACAATTTTTTTTTAATCAAAATTCACAATAGAAATCTAACATCAAAGAATGTTTGAAAATATTTTAAAAGTGAGACTTTTGATCCCATACATTGCATAATCTTAAATAAACATTATTAAAATCTTTCTTTTTCCTTTTATAAACTCGAAAATTAAAAAAAATACTAATATATTTGTTATTAAAATAAACAATGTCAAAATACTAAATGTTTAAATTATTATTAATGTCAAAAAAGAAAAGAAAGATTTTGTTACACCCCAAAAATTACAAAACAATTGAATTAAACTTCAACAATAAATATACAAAACATATTTGATTAATTAAAACGGTATAAATTAATTGAAACACAAAAATAGATACTTGTAAACTTTGGAGGTGATAAAATAACATTTACTCTCATCTTTAAACTTTAAACTAGAAAGTTTCTCCAAATTAACATATATTTTGACTTAGATAAAAGTATTAGGATAAAAAGAACTATAGACTTAGTGCATGCATTGTATCTTTGTTAATTGGGCATCATTATGGATTGTGACACCGAACGAAAAGGAAGAGTGTGTCTATTCAACATAGGACACCGTAGGTATATATGCATGGCAATGACACGAGTGGAGGTCAAGGCCGTCACATTCACAACATTTTATTTATTTCTTTATATTCAAATACATCACATCTTTTTCTCATTGTGAATCGCTTTATTATTATTTTATATAAAAAATTTGCAAAGAAAGAGGCAGTTAATAGATTGTCAAGAAAAGAAAGACTAGTAATCAGCTTTACAGTCCATTGAAACATTATTTATATCTTATTGGAAATTGGAAATTTGAAATTTATTTATGTACAAGGAAATATGTTTTTAAATAAATTTAGGCTAATTAAATAAATGTAATTAATTAATATAAATTAATTTAAATGAATAAGAATTAGATTATAAATATTTATAAATTAAATATAGAGTTAAGTTCATTCATTTTTAGAATTGATGATAAATCAATGCCATCAATGTTATATAATTGATTAGTTCTATCTTTAAAATTTTATGTTTTTCATATGATTTTTAATGTTTGTTGTGTTTGTATTTGATTGGATCGATAGAATCAAGTTTTCTTAAGCCACACCTCTAGATGGGTTGGTTTTATAACTTGAAATGAAGATTTGAAGGTAAAATTATCAACGTGAAGATAAACTAGCTTAGCTTGTTAGTTTTTCGATTTGATCATCTAAACAATTTTTTTCATCAATATTTTGGATCATACTCCATGATTCATCATCAAGATGAACTTGGCAAAGAAGATAAATTAGATTTTTTGTCCCACAGAAAATTGAAATCTGGTCTAATGATTTTCTTCTTAATCTCCATATGATTTAATTATATACTGAGTATTTTTTAATATAAAACACAACATGTCATATAAATGTGTACCATATCATATTATAATAAGTAATAAAAAGAAGTGAAAAAATTAAAATTAGAATTTAAAAATTCAATCCTACACTTTGAAAAGGAAATAAACCTACGTAAAAGTGATAATCTTGAAGCAATGTAAATGCAATAATAAGAAATAAATAATAAATATGTAAAAATAGGCATACACAAATTCACTGCCAGCAATTCACTGCCATAACAATTTACTGAGTAAAAAATTAATTGTATGATTTTTTGGCAGTTAATTTTCCATAGCAATAGTGAATTTTTCTAAAGTGAATTGTTGAAGGTGAATTTTCCAAAAGTCCTAAAAAAATAAATTGAGTGGAAGAAAATAAAGATAGATAAGAAAATGAATAGAGACATAAATAAAAATGACATAAAGTTTGCATTACATCCAGTCCCATATATTCGTCCCTGCCTCGAGATTCTCACTTCCTCGCTTAAATTCATTTCTGGCTATTTAATGATACTATCAATATCAAATGTGTATTATATCCGTGCTAAGTAAATCTCGGGACTACTGTATGCTCGGTAGATACTGCAGCTGCCATATCTATGCAGTGCTAGGGGAAGCTCTCGCAGAGGTGGTCGCATAATCTCTTCATGGTTTTGACAATGGTAGAATTTAAAATATTTGCAAGGAGCCACCAAACTCTACCTGGATGGCGTTTGGCGACTGTGAAAGAAGTAGAAGAAAATAGGGAGTCAATCAAGCGTATTAATTGGTCACTGAGCAGGTGGGACAGAGCCCGTCTTTTAGATGGCTGGATAGGAGGCCTCGCATACGACTTCCGTGCTAAAGTGGGTTTCAGAAGCTGTGTTGGATACATGTTACTCACTAAGCAATCTCTCTCGCCAGCGTCTGAAATTTCTGGTTCAGGTATGTCTCTCTTCTTTTTTTCTAGTTTATATGCTTCCCTTTTTGCCAATGTGGAAACTATCTTTGGGTTAGGGCTGTTTTATTAATACTCCTACAATTATCAACAGATGACATGGAAAAGGGCCGATATTCGGGGGTTACTCTCACGGAAGAGGGAAGAAGGGCTGCCTTGTTTCTGTGCTGTGAGGATTGGAATTATGAGGTTGTTTGTTGGCTACTCAACTGTTGGTCAAAGCCTGGAAAGCAAGAGGTTAAAATAAACTCAACGGAGGAGAAAGCAGCGGCCAGTAAACTGGTAAGCGACGTAGCGAGGGAGTTACAGAATACGCGAGAAGTGAAGAGAGAGCCGAGAAACAAATTTTCGAAGTCTTCAATGAAAGACATGATGTCTTCCATTCTTGAGTATCTGGGAGAAGCAGTTCCAAGTGAGATTTTGAGGGAAATTTTATTGAGGATGAGGGTTCTCGACTTAGGAGGGCAGTGCTGGAATGAGATGGGTTTGACAGACGATTTGAGTAAATTCCAACAGTTAGGATTTGACACAACGGCGGCCACGACCAGGGAGGATATAGCCGATGTTGTCTGCCATGTTGGGGTCGATTCCATGGCAGTCGCCATTATAAGGTATTGCGTTTCTCAAAACGATGCCAATCTCGATCGCCAGCGTTCAACAGGGCATCTGCAGAGGATGGAAGATCTGGAATTCGTTGCCTCCGTAGTGGCTTACGCAAACCAGATCCTACATAAAACCTATCGTGGATACGATAGTTTATGGGGGATTGTAGAAGAAGCGGCGCAAACCGCTGATGGTGACTGCAAGACTCTCAAGGAAATATTGTTGCGCGACCAAGAGTACGGGACATTCAGCTACGACTGCAAATACGGTGTTCTCAACACAATTCTTGTTCAGGCTGCGAAGAAAGGCGATTTAAATGTGGTGGAAAGGTTAACAGGGTGTGGCATCCAAGCCCTTGAAACCGACGACAAAAGAAAAAAGACGGCTTTGCACCATGCAGCAAAACTTGACACCGAATCTCAGGGAGTTGCTATTGCAGAAGCGCTGCTTGGTAATGGGGGAGTAACAAGTCGAGAGCTTGCAAATGCCCGTGACTATAAAGACAGGACTCCACTACACAGAGCTGCTCTCAGTGGGCACGCGCGCATGTGTAACCTTCTTATACGCTATCAAGCAAGCACTCGCGCTCAAGATAAGAATGAGCGAATCCCCCTGCATTATGCACTTGGCCGCGAACAGCAAAATGAAGAGCTCATTGCTATTTTGATGTCAGCGGATGCAGAGGAAGTTGATCAGTGTCATCCAGTGGATGCACAAGACGATCAGGGAAAGACGCCTTTACATCTTGCCGTTGAATCTCATGCCAACAACATCAGAATGGTGACTTGGCTGCTTTCACTATCCAGTCAACCAGAGCAGAACTTTACGAAGATCCACCTGTCAGCGTATCTAAGGGAGTCTTCCCGAAGGGGTTATAAGGATCTTCTTGTAAAGTTGCTGAAAGCAGGAGCCAATCCACTGGACAGAGATAATGAAGGAAAAACGGCACTACATTACGCTGCAGAGTGTAGGGATGAAAGTGAAGCAAAAGCAATCATCAAGGAACTGTTGATACTCGATGAAGAGGGCCAAGTAAAATGCGTGGAGCTGGTTACAGCGCGCGATAATTACGGAAGAAGTGTGCTCCATGTTGCATCTTTCATTGGACACAAATCCATTTGCCAAGCGCTTTTGAGCCTCGATGGCGTCGCCCTAGATAGCAAGGATCACGACGGCCAAAGCGCTCTCTATTACGCAGTTGCTGGCACCCATGACGATGATCAGGTTTTAGACGCTTTGCTATTTCCAGCTTCTTCTAGAGAAGTTCCAAGTATAGTTGATCTCATTGACTGCAGCGGAACAACTCCTCTTCACATTGCCGCTGCTGCAGGCAACATTAAAATGGTGGGGAAGCTTCTTTCAAAGAGATTGATTTCCAAGTCGAAACAGCGAGAAGATTTTGTTCGTGCGGCAGACGTGCTGGGTCAAACAGCGCTCCTTAAAGCGGCATGCGGAGGCCACAAACGGGTGGTCCAGGAGCTTCTGGACAAGGGAGCCCACCCTTTAAATGAGCGCGACTGTGATGGCAAAACAGCTCTGCATTATGCCGCTCAAGCAGAAAACGATGAAGACGCTCTGGGAATAGCACAATTACTGCTCAGCAAATTTCATTCGGACGAGGAGAAGTCCCTTCTTTTGTGCGCCTCTGCAGTTGGCATTGGTTCCGCTGAAGAAATTTTGGCATCTAACTCTAGTCTGAAGAAGTATCTTGTGGATGAAAGAAGCAGAAGAAAGGGGAATTTGCTTAGAGCGGCAGCCAAATTAGCCAATATAGACATGACGAGGGAGCTTCTCACTGGTGGTGCTCCTATTTCTGACATTACCAGTTCGAAATGGAGAGGCAAATTGTCTGTATCAGACAAGCAAAATGTTGAACATGGTATGCTTATATTCTTTCTTTCTAAACTGCTTAAGAAGTAGCAGTACTACTTGGCAGAGTTATCAACAGATTCCGTGTTTTGCAGTTCTCAAGCAAATACACAGGAGCGTTGAACAAAGAACTGACGAACCAACTCTGCGGGACAATCTTGGTAGGAACAATTATAGAATTGACGCAATATTTTTATTTTCCATTGCGAATAGTTATTTTAATTAATAATCTTTTGGACAGGGAGAAGTGCGTTTGCCAATGGTCTGGCTGCATTGTTTTTAAATCCTTACGTAAAACCTCCCATTACTGTGGGTATCTCAGGGGAATGGGGAATGGGAAAATCTAGCCTCATGATGCAGGTAAAAATGAAATGAATAACAAGTATTTTAGATTTTGAATGGTCTAATTTGTAGTTTCTTTAAAACCCAGGCAAGAAAAACAATAAACAATAACAGAGAACACAGAATTTTTTTTACACAAACGCACAGCAGCTCTTTTTTACATATGACTTTTCTTTATAGAGGTTTTTAATTACAATTTCTTCTGAATAATTTATCATGCAGATTACGAACTCATACAAATTCTATATTACACAATTTTTATCTTCATACAAGATTGTAGTTGTTTCCTAACTTTCTCCTCGTACGAACTGGGAGAAAGAACTGTGCATAACGGTAAGACTCATGTATCACTTTCCAACATAACTTGTTATGTTTATGATTTTGTTTTTAGACAGAATCTGTTCTTCTCAAGACGTCGGCTCAATTAGCATTCTCACATTCCTTGCAAGTCAAGGGTTTTCTTGGAGCAAGAAAATCCAAATTATCAACAAAAGGTGAAAGCATTAGACGATCAATGAAGCGGTTATCAGCATCCAAAAGAACAGGAGATGAATCCAGTTCAAAGAAGGACGAATCCAAGTTTGATTTTTTCCACAAGTTCAAAGATTTGGTGAAATGCTTCTTTTCTACCGTGAAGGACAATACCAAAAAAAGGAATACAGAGGTAGATGCCTGATGCTAAATTATTCTTCATTTCTTCAACATTGAATACAGCAATTTTTAAAAATACTATATTAAAAAAATTCCTGATTATTCGTAGTGAACGTTTCAGGTGAAAATCCCATTCGCTGGCTTCTCTGGTAGCTATAACCCAAAATATCATGAAATGTACAAGTGTTTGGCCGCTATGGACCGGACAGATATGGTGAGAAGACATGTTTTCCCTTTTCCATCCTAGGCTACATTTGACACCACAGAAAGGGAATTGAATTTGAAACCTATAAAAAATAGCAATTTCAATGATTCATTAACATTACATTTTCTATAATTTATTTTTTAATCTTATGTCATCCAGATAATGGATCGTATAATGTGATTTGAAAGGCTGTTGAAGAATCTTTTTTACATAATCTAAAAAAAATTCAAAATAGATATTTTAAATTTATTTTCGGTGTTTCAGTTCGAAGAGGAAGAAGAAGAGGAGAATGAATCAACATCGAGTGATCAGAATGAAAGGGTGTACAAGGAGAAATCAAAAAGGCAAGGACAGCAGCAGGAGCAGGGGCAGGCGCAGATGCAGATACAGGGGACAATACCCTCCATATTAACTGTACGGTATAATGCTTGGCAATACCGGAATGAATCGGACGCATGGGCAGGTCTTGCAGTAAATATAACAAGGGAATTGGAGGCGAAGATGACGGTAGCACAGAAGCTGAGGACCGGTTGGATATATAATTGGACAACTCGCAAACGTGAGATCTTTCTAGGAGTGATACTCCCATCCTTTCTTGCAGTAATTATGGCCGTTTGGTTTACTATTATTCTATGGCTGATACTAGACAAAGCCAAAGGTAAAGATTTAAAACAGTTTAAATATGGAAGCTTACCTGCAACTATAATTGTTGTTTTGTGGGCTGTGGTGAGATCAGTGATGTCTATTGTAGAACCCGTCAGTACTCAAATGGTGAACTATATATGCTTGCCAAATCATGCTGACAAGCTGGGTTATCATCATAAGGTTATTTCTGACATCAAGTTTTTGAAAAAAGAAATAGGCAAAAAACCTTCCTGGTTATGGAGCGCCTTTAGTTTCTCGTGGTGTTGTGCAACGTTTTGTTGGAATGATGACTATATTCCAGAAACACCGATTCCCAAGATGGCCCCTGCTTCCAGTGACAATCTTAGGATTGTAGTCTTCGTCGACGACCTTGATAGATGTCAAGAAAATGTGATTCTACAGGTATAATTATATTCACCATATCTAAATTTGTTTGATTCCTGATTATTTGCTCTCTTGATTAGATTTCAAGTCAAATGTCTGTGTGTTGCAGATATTGTCTGCCACTAATCTAGTTTTGGCTGCATGCGAGATCAACGTAGTCTTAGGCATGGATAAGAGAATGATCGAAAACGCAATAATAAGAAAGTTTGGTAACCAGCATAATAAACACCCCAATAAGTCTAATGAGGCCTTGGCAGACAAATATTTGAGAAAAATAATACAGCTGCCATTAGACCTACCTGATCCTAGCCACTCCGAGTCTAAGAGTTTCTTGCAGGGGCAGCTAGGAATTTCGGGCACGTCCGAAGGGCCTACTGATTGTGTAGCACAAACAGAGATACCACCTCTTCATGCGCATAGAAAAATGAATCCCAAGTTCCGATTGGGAACCTTTAATTCAAGGAATCCTAAGCTAGGTAAAAATATGTTAGTGTGTTTACATGACCTCGTAAACAACCATATTAATACGTTTTTCACTGGTTGCGTATGCTTCAAATTGCCTTAAAAATGTCTTTTAAAACTGAACAGTTTCTGTAGGTGGAGGAGAAACTATAGCAACCCGGGGAGAAACTGGAGATTTAAAAGAAAGAGATAATGTTTCAGGTGAGAAGATTTCACTTGCAATTGAGTATTGATGATGTTTACATATGTTTTGATGAGCTTGGGGCGGATGATAACTTGAGAGCTTTTGTTTCTAGGCACGGAAAGTACTGGACAAGGAATGCATTTTCAATTACCCAACAAAACAGAACAAGGACAAACAATGGAAATATCAGGTGAATAGATTGAAATAGACACCTTTTTATAGGATTACCTGGAAAATGAACTGTCATATGAAGTGAGAATACCGTGTGATTGAAAATGTTTATTAGATCATGGTTCACCGGCGGATGCAACAACGATTATGATGCCTGAAACAAGTTCTGACATTAAGGGAGGAGAACAAGGTACTGGTTCAAAGATTTTTAGTGCAGCCACTTTATTTTAGTTTTCATTTTCTGGTAAGGGCTTTACCAAAACCATATCATATATTTTACAAGTGCAGGCGGCCCAATTTCAAAGATTGACAACAACAAGAGTTGGATGAGATGGTGTATGGGGAAATTGAGATCATGCTTCTTCTACAGGTGCAGAAGGGGAGAAAACAATAACACTGAAATTGAGGAAGGACAGATGGAAATCTTCCCCATAACTATTGAAATGTTGATACCTCAATATAGCAAAGGGGAAAGCGACGCATTTTGCTTCCTTGAAACAAAAACGACGGGTGCCAGAAAACTCCCTCGAGAATGGAAGCGTTTGCTCACCTACCATCGGCTAGCATGGAATATCTTGTCCAAAAGTGCACCAGTCAAGACATTGGCCGGATGGCAGGTTCAACTTATTTCATGGGTTTTTGTCTGTTGGCAATGGAAAGATCAAATTGACACTCTAGTTCAGGTATGTTTTCGTCTTCTTAACAATCTAATGAGCAAATCTGACAATTCCTTTATCATGGTTGTGATTAAAAATCGAATATTTCTACAGGAGTGGGACAATCTCCGCGGGCTTAAAAACTGGATTACCGTAAATGACGACCAACAAGGGGAAGTGGTCCCGGGAAAAACAAGCGGGCCTTCCCTGAGGGAGATCGTTGAGCAATACATGGATGAGAGATGGCCGGCAGGCAATACCAGTACAAATGTCTGTAATGGAGACGGCATCAAAGGAAATATTCCAAAACCAAAACTGTCTCCAGCCAAAGAAAACGGCACCATGAATACAGTGAATGGCAGGGGGCAGAAAACAGAGGGTAAAGGAATCAGCAATGGTACAAGTAACAATAATTCCATGGAGGAGGACAAGGGAGAAGTGAACTACATTATGGAAGTGATAGGGAAAGTGCTGAAAGAAGAGACGAGAGAGCAGGAACGAGCATATTCACTAAAACTAGAAGAGCTGGAGGGTAGGAAGGGGGAGGACCCTGAAGAGTGGCTAAAGATTGTGATAAGATTAAAGATTTTACAAGAGGAAAAACAACTGGAGGAGTGGTTAAAAGCCATTGTGAGGAAAGTTTTGGAAGAGGGTAAAGAAGGGAACGCCGGAGAAAGGTCTCTTCAACAGAACAAGGAAGAAAAACACGGGGCATCCCAGAAACATAAAGGAAAAGGCGGTAGAAAGGCGGCAGAAGATGAAGAACGGGAAGAATGGAGAAAACTGAGAGATACATTGAGCCGCTACAATGTTACAATGGATGGTCTTCAAGCTTTCCAGAAATTTCGGTTTTACTGTGTGCCTGGAGATCTCCCCTGGCCATTACCCAAACAAGAGGACAACCATACCTAATGTCACTCTGTTGTTTTTTTTTTCAATTTGCTATGTATATGTGTTTCAAGTTTTTTATTTCCTTTTAATTTGTTATATATATGTTTGTGTTTCATGTTTTTCTATTACCTTTTAATTTGATACATATATATATATATATATGTTTCTAAGTAATTTTGGATTTAATTGTGTGCAATTTTCTCTGTATTATGACGTGGTTTAGAATGTTTGTGCTTCAAGTTTTTTAATTTCTTTTTAATTTGTTAGTTATATATATTTCTAAGTAATTTTGGATTTAATCGCGTGCAATTTTCTTTGTATCATAACTTACTTTAGAAAAAAATTTCTTCACTATTTTTTTTCCTTTCCGTATATGAAAATGATTCAGGTGTTTTCAGATTATTTATATTATCATTCATTTTTATGGATTATTAGAAATTAAAATTTAAAAAATACATAGTTGAATTTTAAAATATTTTTATTTTTTAATAATTATTCAATTTCAAAAGATTATTAGTTACATATTTTATAATTAGTTATTTATGTTTTTATGAGTTTTGTAAAATATTCTAATGTATTATTGAAATATTTTAGGAGCATTTTACAATAGATGGTCCTATAAATTTAATAGTATTAAGTAAGCTTAAAAATTTTAAGCTCCAAAATGCATAGAAGTTGGTGGTTCCATTAATTTTTTAACAACTAATATTAAATAATTTAGCTGATTTTTTTTTAAGAAGTTGGTGGTTGGACAAGATTTTTACTCTAAAAAATTTATCCCAAAATTTTCATGAATTTAAATTTAGCAATAAAATTTGTCTACGTGGGAGAAATTTTTAGCCCCAACTCAAACTTACCCCCTTAAATTTGAAAATTAAAACAAAAGGTTTCCTATTTATTAAAAAAAAATGCTAATTTATCTTGTAGCAAAAAGAAATCTCATGAGAGTTGTTCCATGAAAATAGTTCTTGAAGCCCCTCCATGGGACCAAATTCTTATTGTTCCTACATTTACGACTTGATTTGATTAGAATGTTAGAATCTACAAAAGAGAGAATAACCAAGAAAAACTAGTGCAAAGAATATCTAAACAATGAGATTATAAATATAGATAATTAGTGGCTTTGACTAAATAGAGGTGGCATCTAACTACCATCAATTAAGGATTGATGAGCTAGATGTACCTTAAATCAAGATGAACATGGCATTATTAGCTATTAAGGAGAGGGTCAATTAAACATTCTTATTATCCTAAGTAAATTTAATAATTAGGTGTAATATTATGCTTAAGATAGGAGTTATCCTAGGTGAGGTGAAATATTTACATCAACACCCATTCTTAAGTGTAACTTAGGAGGAAATAAAACTGGTTTCCAAGTTAGGTATTTGTGTACATAAAGATCTCTCATATATGAGGAAAAGGAGAAAACTCGTAGGAAAAACTCCCCCACTAAAGAGAAAAAATCCCACACTCCCTATCCCCCCCCTAAACAAGACGAAAACCCTCATTGCCGCCCTTTGCTCCTTCCCTCGACCCCCAAAACAAAACAAAAAAAGAGAGGGGACTAAGAAACCCCTCTAAAGTAGTAGTCTTGTGATATCCTTGCAAATTCCACATAGCTGAAAGAGAATAGAGGTGTAGCTTGTCTTGTCACAAATGTTGAAGTAAGCTCTACATCAAACGATGCATCTCCCTTTTGGAAGAGGGAACTCATGTGGTATAGGTTTATTGAATTCCCACTCCAAAGGTGGAATGTTCATAAAGGAAATAGCTCGAGATCTTTGAAAATGCTCATATATCTTTAAGTGAGTGCTCAAATGTATCAAAGTCCAATCATGAGTTTGAGGTCCAGCTACAGAAGATGGCAACAAGGAAGCATAAATAGATTTAGAAACTAGGAGGGTTTATAAGTACCCACATTACATCTATTCAAATATTCTCAAAAGCACTTGGAAACCAAGTGAACCAGTTGCATCAACAACACTTACTCAACACCACAAGCACCTTCTCACCACAACCACACTAGAGGTTGACATAGGTTGGCATCAATGACAACACTAATGACAACATAGTGCAACAATCTCCAACAAGATACCCATGTACAAAAATGGTCCCCTGAAGAAAGGCAAAGAGAAATCCCTAAGAAGTGAGTAAAAGGTGTCTCTAGGTGTTACTCATCAAGGTTGATGCTAAATTGTGACAGGTGTTGATGCATTAAATCAGGTAGCAAATAGGATTGATAATGACCCCAACAATAATATGAGAATTGAACAAAGAACCAAGTATTCCTATAGAAGGTGAATCATTGGATTCAAGAACCACATGTTGTGTCACCATGTAAGCAGGTAGAGGTAGAGAAAATAGATCTAAAGAAGAAGATATAACTCCATTAGAGCTATCACCAAAGATGAGATAAATATCATCCATAGTGTCATCAAGATTTGAAAGATGAGAGTCCATAAATAGATATGAGATGTTTAATAACCTCCCAATTAAGTGGAATTTGTAGACATGAAAGATAAAATTAAAAATTTATGTCACACTTTTATCCAACAAAATAGTTTCAAAAAAAATCATTTCTTTCACCCTAAATAGTTTTGAGTGAAATAATTTCACTCAAACCTACTATTGTACCCAAAATAAAAAATTTTGCTTCATTAAGGCATTTTGGTAAAAATGGTCAATCTTGTAAAATGGTCATCAAAAGTAAAAAAGGGTCAATATTTCTAAACATAGAAATTTAAAAAAAATAAACGGATCATAGGGTTTTTCTGGGTTTATTGTCAAAAGGATGCTTGCAAAATTTTGGAAAATTTTGAATTTTGCATGTTGACCCCTAGTTTTTAGGGAAAATGGCTAAAAATAAAATCTTTGCAGAAAGGGCTCAAATTGATTTTGATTGGTTAATTTTACATCACGAACACACTGGTCCAGTCAGAATTGTCAAAAGGTCAAATTTTTTTCTGGTGTGTCTATTTCATTTTTTTTAAAGAAAAATTAGGACCTCTGAGTCATCAATGGAGGATGGCCAGCTGTCAGGTGTCAGAATTGAAGTCTCAAACATTGCATAGATCTATCTATGGTGAAAGATGCTCGAAAAACAATGAACGGAGGAGGGGGTTTCGAAAAGTTAAAAATTGCAAAAAATATTCTAACACTAGAAAAGAAAAGTGCCTTATTTCAAGGGAGAAGCCTAGCAGTCAATGCCTTAGCCAAATTTTTAGCTTTCACAGCTCACACACGTACAACGGTGAACACGATCAAATGCGTTAGCAATGACAGTTGATGAAGGTGGTGAACGCGAAGCATGAGAAGGTTGAAAATCATTGAAAAATGGTTGTTCGGAGCAAAAAAGTGCCCCTGTTGGCCAGGGCCACCCAAGATTTCAAGGGGTTAGAAATAGTTGTTAGAGTTTGCAGTTTTGGGGGTTCTCTTCAGAATTCTTTAGGCTTTGCAACGAGTCCAACATCCAATTCATAGGATTTACCAAATGGCCAGAATCTCGAGGATAAAATGGAAAATGAAGGAAGTCAAAGCAAAAAAACAAGAAACTCAAACATTTGACTAAGTTTGGTGAGGAAAAGCACCCATGTTGTCCAGGGGCACCCAAAGTTTTGATCCATCAAATGTAGTTTTTAGGGTTCACGACCTCTAGGAGATTCTTTTCAGATTTGATTAGGCTCCCCAACGAATCCATCAACAGGTTCCCAAGATCAGTCGAATGACCAAAATTGCAGATCAAACTAAGGTGTTTCGTTAGAGGGAGAAATTGAAAATCATAAAAAAAAAACATAAAATTTTTCTCTGGCACACATGGGCGCCCCAGTTAGCCAGGGGCACCTAGGGTTTTGAGCCCTCAAAAGTAGCTTTTAGGGTTTACAAAAATGGTCAATCTTTTCTAATTTCTTTAGGCTTTCCAATGAATATCTCAACCTGACCAAAAGATTCATTTATCACCAACAATTGTAGATTGAGCGGAGAACGAAGCATGAGAGACAAATTTGAAAAATTGAAAATCATTAAAAAATGGTTTAAGTCTAGCAACCAAAAGCGCCCTTGTTAGCCAGGGGCGCCCAAGATTTCAAGCTCTCAAAACCACTTTTTAGGGTTTGCAACCTCTAGGAGATCCTTCTCATATTTGATCACGCTCTTCAACGAGTCAGTCAACTAGTTCATAGGATCTATTAGATGCCCATAATCAAAGATCAAACTGAGGTGTTTCATCAAGCAAAATTTCAAAATTTCAAAAAATCTCCATGTTGATGCAAACAATGTCAAATATTTTTGCATGATGGCTCCTAAATTTTAGGGTTTTTGAAGTAAAGTGCTTGTTTACTTCCAAATTTTATTTAAGAGGCTTTGGGTGTCCATTCTTCATTATTTTGTAGTTTTGCTTTAAGAGGAAGAAACACATAATTTTCTTCTCAACAAGATTTGGAGGATCAAACGAAGGGTGTTTTCGAAGTTCTTCATAGGTTCAAGTTCAGGTTGCACAGAAGAACACTTTTCCATAATCCACTTCTCCAGGGCATCATTTTTCAAAAACAAAAGGTCATCTTTTTAAAATTTCATCAATGTGGATCTTTCTATTTGGCACTTCTCTTAAAGTTTGGCGACTTTTTATGCAAGCTTTTAGCCCTATTTTTTAGGGATTCTTGAAAAATCACTTTTTTCAAAAATTTGACAATCTGGGTCATTCAACACAAAGTTGGCTACAAAACTCATGTCCCATATTTTTCCAAAAAAATTGCTTATGCGGCTTCCATTTTTCTAGAGGATCTATCGTTTTCAAGAAAAACTCATTTTTTTAAAAATGAACAATTTGAGTCTCTTCAACACACGAGCACCTACAAAACCCATATCTCACATTTTTTCTAAAAAATTGCTTCGCGGATTCCACTTTTTAGGGTTTCTTACATGTTCATGAAAAAATCAATTTTTTTAAAAATGGACAATCTAGGTTTATTCAGAATGACATTCTCTACAAAACCCATATCTCAGATTTTTTTTTGAAAAATCTGCCTTTCAGCGAAGCTTTTTTTAGCATTCATGCAGAAGTTGTTCAAACATAGTCATGTTCACAATCATTCTTCAAGTTTTTAGATATGTAGTTCTCTCCAATTGAAATTAGGACCAAATTGGTCTTGCTTCATGATTTGTCAAATACATTTGACACCAACTTGAATCAAGTACATCTAGTAGTTGATTTGAACACTTTGAAAGGCGTAGACTACATTACAATCCAAAGTCTTGAACAATCTGAGTTACTGGAAACAGTCTCTTTTCCCATCTCGGCACAACACATCGAGTTTGTAATTGCTTGTGTCAAGCATTACAATCCCACTTCACAAGAAATACAATTAGTAGATGGGCGAATAATTTGCAGCCTCAAGCCAGGAGACATTGAGAGATGTTTTTTCATTCCACCATGTCTAGATAATTTTATTGTATCAACAAAAGAATGTGAAAAGGTGTGGAATGCACAAAAGGATTAGTGCTAGAAAAGAATTGCACAAAGGTGGTTGAAAGATAAATGAAACAATTTTCTGAAGAATGTTAGACGTGGTTAGTTCAGGGATGAGTTTGCAATCATGATTACTCTGCTTAATTGAGTCACAGGGCAAGCAGAAGCACATAAGTTTCAGTCATGGATGTTCTACATCATGTCTCAGATTGTCAACAATAGAGAACACTACGACTCGTTGGCATTGATCAATGATACTCTTCACCAGTAGATGATAGGTTTCTTCGAAGCCCGTGAATTCCACATGATTTCATACCTCATATATCTAATGGCCTTTCAAGGCAAGTTTAGAGGTTTGAATGTTGTTGGAACTCTGGGCGTTCAGCAAGTGCATGAGAATTTCTTGCAATTAGAGTTTTCACATTTAGAATGGCATTTCAAGTAGGTAAATGATCTTTTCCTGATGCATACGGTGAGAAATCTTGACAATGAGTTGCATATACGATTTTCAACAGATGCCAGATTGGCAATGGTAGATTGGGCTGATTGGTTTATCCAATTCCCCACATTCTCCTACATACGCATATATTGCTTCTTAGATGATCCAACCATGCTACCTCGATATCCCTCAGATAAGGTAGTATTTATGGAGTTCTTAAGGCAAGTACATGAGGTGCACACATTTTTACGTAACAGACGCAAGACTGCCATTAGTTTCCCTTTTGAAATGAGCATATATAGATGCAAATTAGCAGTTGATGCTAAGTTGATGAGCAACAAAATGTCAATGCTTAATCTCAAGGTTTTTAAAGAAAGGCGTTCATATGACCCTTGGGGTCTCTTGGCAGCTCGCCTTGGTCAAAATCCTTCACATAAACCTACAATGGAAGATTTTTGGGTTAATTGTGAAGATGAGTTTGAAGTGCACAGGGGTGATTACAATAGACTTTCTCTTCCTCAGATTGTTGATTTCTTACCAAAAAATGTGGAGGATTTGTCAGATGATGATGGAGAAGTCATACTTCCCACATATGCCAAAGATCAACTTGATTAGTAGTCACTTAGACCAATTGATTGGTACGCCAAAGAGAGCACATCGATCAAGGAAAGAACTAGCTAGGTTATCAAGAACAACAAACTATTCTTGAGTAGCAAGAGGACACGGAAAGTAGTCATTCCAATTATAGATCCGCTAGTGGTTAATTCGTCACTACCTCCTTCCTCTTCTAGATGGAAACCTAGAGTTAAAGCAATGAGCAATCCTCCTGATGGAACCAAGGGTAGAAAAATGACAAAGAACTTGAAGGTTCCTAATGTAAATTACCAGGAACAATCAATAGATACACCGAAAGTTCCAATTGAGACAGTATCACAAGTTGAGGAACAACCTTCATCTCCCATTCTTTTGTCATCACTACAGCCTTCTCTAATTCACATTAATTTAGAGTTTGATTCACTAGTTCGTGACATCTCAACACCAACTCATTCATTGGGAGTTGATGAGACTAGAGTTGATCCTTCCAGAGAAGTTAGTAGATGTTGGGAATAGGATGCCATTTAATTGCCATCCTAAATATATTTCATGTATTTCCTAAGTCCTTGGAAAGTGTTCCCCAATACTAGAATTAGAAAGAGATTAAATTTGAATGAAATGAACATGTAAATTGACATTTGTAATTATTTTTAAATGATAGGAACATGTGGGGACGCCCGAGAAGAGCTCCTACAAAATAGGAGGACATGGGGTGCCCACATGGAAGGTGGAACCCACCTTGCTTAAGTTAACTGTTTGGAGAATAGATAACACTTCAGTAATGCATGTAAAGATCCTACAAGTTAGGGATTGACATTTACATGAGTGGAGTTTAGTTTAGTTCAGTTCAGTTATGGATCAATTATCTTCAGTTGCATGTAGTTAGTTTCAATTGAATGCTAGTTAACTTCAGTTGACTTCGAATGCATGACTAATGACTTCAGTTGCATGACAGATAACAGGTGATACATTCAGTTAAGTGGGGATGATCAATCATGCATCATGTTTGCATGAATTGATGGAGAGATATGTTTTAGTTAACAAAGATTGACTTGGACCCACCTTGGGCACCCAATTTGGCATCTTGGATTTAACACCTTTTGCATGAAAATATATTTACAAGGCTAAGTTAAGTGGGCCCATTCTTGGGCGCCAACTTTGAGGAGAAGCTTGGAAGATATTTTCTTGACCAATGATTAGTTAGGAGTTCAGTTTGGGGCACCTAAATTGAGGAGATATTGGATTTGACTTCATGTTACACATTAAAACTCTACTTGCAAAGAATAGGCATAGGTTTTTGAGAGGAAGCTTTGTGCTTTGTAATTGACAACTCTTTGGAGTTTTCAAGGCTCATTATTGTCTATTAATTGCAGCAAGTTGAAGAGAGTTTTATCAGATTTTATTGCAAGTTGTGAAGAAGAATTTTTTAAGGAAAAAGAAGCATCTCAATCAACGATTGATATAGTGTTATTGTAATCTTGTTCTAAGGTTAAATAATACAAGCACTATTGATTCTGGTGGTGGAGTTTTTTTCCCAAAAGGGTTTCTCCATGTATATGTTGTGTCACTTCTATCTTCTTGTCTCATTCTTCTACAATCTTTTGTTTACTTTCTACAATTGGTAAAATGAATCTAAACAGATAATCATCCACAAATAATTTGTAACAAAGAATACTTAATTAGATCTATAATCTCATAGTTTTACAAGTTTTAAAGCCTACATAATTACCTCCATTTTCAATAGTAGAGACTCTTCATCTTGGCTTGAGAACCTCCTAGGCAGGAAGAGGAGAAATCCTTCTTACCATTTGGACTTTGCAAAGTTTGATAATGTCTACCAAAACACATCAAAAAAGAAACTCAAGAAGCAAGTTCATGTGGCTCAAATAATGCTAACAATGAGGTTGTCATTGATATTTCTATAATGTCAGAAGAAAAGAACACCGATGAGGTTGAGGTTGATGACTTCACATTGGTCAAAGCCAATCTTGGTAGAAGCACATGACAAGCTAAGGTAAATCTCTTTGAGGTTGCAACAGTTAACCTGAAGGAGAGAGTGCTCAAGGATGGAGAAGACAAGTCAGCCCTCAAGGCTGAGAATCGACAACTCTGACAGTACATCTCCAATCTACTTCATGGGACTTCACATATCACTACTTTGCTTCCACAAATTCTAGAATCATCTAATGATCAAAATCAACTGAGTTAGTTGGTTATATATGGAAAACATCTGAAAGATTGGGTGGAAGAACTCATCACCAGGGGAAGATTCATACTTGTAAAGATGTACCAATTGAGGTACAACGCCCATGATCTTCACTCTGGAATTTAGAAGTTGGAGCATAACATAGTGAAAAGGAAGCCAAGATATGAGATCATCATTTCTAACTTGAGAATGGCTTACGATTCAGTTATTGCAGAAGAACACAAGCATAAGCTTTTTTACTTGGAGAGAACAACACCTCTTCAAAGTAAAAACCTATGAAGTAGTATTTGTAGAAATGGTTGAATGTAGATAGAAGGTGGCAAGTACTCTCAAGTTCATAAGAACGTTTGTGTCACAAATTCCTTTCCAATATCAACGTGAGGATGGCACTTACATTGATCTCAGCAAAGTACAAACAAAGTTTCAAGACCTTATCCATAGTAGTTCCAATGGTGATCATGTTGACTGCAAGTTCAATCAAGTTGCAACAATGCCAACAAGATTTGATGAAGCAATTGAAAAGAGAAGAGAGTTTATAAATCTGATCATGGATGGAAAAGAGATGTTGCAGAGACATTGCATCATTCTGAAGAGTATCAGTGTTTCTAACGAAGAGGCAGTTAGCACCTTTCTGGAGGATATGATTGCTCAAGTTGTTGATGAGTGAACTACCAGTTGAGGCATGCAACGTTTTCCAAGGATAGGATTGAAAACAACAGTTAAATGAATGTCTTTTTCAAGTTTAACTTGCTATCCTCTTTTTATGTATAGCTATTTTTGGAGATATCTATTGTATAGTTAGAGCTTTCTTTAGTGTTAGATCAGTTAACTGATGTTAGTCATTCCAGTTAACTGTTAGTTATCTTTTGTTTAGTAAGGAATAAAGCTTGCATGTTGGCAAGACTGATTGTTAAAACAAGGAGATTTTAGGGTTACCTACTCCTTTGTTTATGTATAAATAAGAGCAACCTTGCTTATTATTTTTTAACCGTGCTTGTGATAACAAAATGCTAAGCTTATTTTGGCCTGCTACTTTGTTATTCAATATATGTTCAACTTTTTCAAGTGTAATTTGGTTGATCGCACATTTTAAGCCTACATTTGCTATAATATGTTGTCCCAAAAGTGTATTCACTATTAGAAATTGAGAAAGAAAATTGTATTCCTACCTTGCTTCGATCTACTGTCTCAATCCATTTCAGGTTTTTCCTTATGTTTTGCTTTCATAATCTTTATTTCAACATACATCTAATAGTACAATGAGTCTTCAGATATGTTTTGGAAATAAGTTTGTTTAAGCTTTATGTTAATCAATCATCCCCCGTTTACTTCTAACTCTCTTGCTCTGAATTTACTTGAGAAGTTAGAAGCATCATTAGAATAAGCTTAGTTGTAGTTGAAGTTACGAAACCAAAGAAAACCTCAGTTGCAATGCAAAGAGTTTTATAACCTTGTGCTCTCAACTGAGATAAAAAGATAAGCAATTAGTTTAGTATTTTCTTTTTAAGCATAATCAGTGAAGAGGGAGCTTCCCCTCCTAATTTGAATAGCATTCTAACTATGCATAGTTGTATGTTTCCAATCCACACTCTAGAGGTGCGAATTGAAACCCCAACACCTACTTAGCATAAAGAGTTTTGAAAAAAACCCTTTCATTCAAAACCACTAAATAGACATATTTTAATTTCAAAGTTTAAATTTACTTGTAAGATTATGGGTACAAAACATTTTCATTCAAAATAGTTTCACCTAAAATTGTCTATGTGATAGCCTATGTGACACCTTAATTCCTTTTTGAATAAAATTTAACAAAAACTCAACTTAAAATCCAGATATCTCCAACCAAGGGTGCTTTCATAAAAATCTAAAAATACCCTTTTGTATAGCTCGGAGTCTAGAATCCATTTTTTAAATGTTTTGATTAATTTCTTTTATTTTTTGCATGTAGATTAATATAATCAAACTTGAGGCTAATTTGAAGTTAAAAAATTATTTTAAAGAAATATAAAATATACAATGCACTAGAGGAGAGAATTTTCTCCAAGAAAGTATAATTTATTTTTGAATGATAAAAATTAGACAAAAGTTGACGTCCTATGAAAACTGGCATTTTGATTGAGTTTGACTTTAAAAATTATTAAAAAATGAATATCATCAAATATATTTTTTCAATGCATTAGATTTTCAAGTTATCTACATGAAAAGAAAATGCTCATTTTTCTAGGTCTAATCGATCTCACTTTAAAGAAAATAATTAAAAAATTTCTTTTAAATTTTTTAAAAATATATTGAACTAATTTTTAAAAAATTATAAACATAAATTATGTACTAAGAGTTCCACATTTTATTAGGTTAAATCATTTTAAAATTAAAAACATAAATGTCACTTTTAGGTCATCCAAGTTGAAAATTTGTATTTGTGTTGGCCATTTTTTTTATGAAAGTATGACATAGTTCTAAACTTTTACTTTGAAATAGATTATGTAGACATGAATCTTGTTATAGAGAAACATTAGAAGCCCTCAAACAAGCAACATTGAATTATGAAGAAGCAAGATGAGGAGATGAAATGTTAGAACATGTCTATAGAACCTTAATGGATGAAAGGATATCAAGATTCAAATGGTCATATTGTATCTCAAAATTATCAACACTAGATGCTTGAGTATGAACAATAGTTGAAGAAACATAAAGAGGAAAACATGTGAGGCTATATAATTAAGATTGATCATTTGTCTCCCCACTTGCAACAATTTTCTATGCAAACTTTGAAAAACCATATAATCTGGTGTGAACTCAACACTCTTCTTTTTTCTAGTATTTATAATTTGATAGAAATAAAAGTAGTTGACAATGAAAAAAAAGGACATCATTGAAGAATATTTCATCCACGTTAATAAATCCTCTCCCAAAAGCATGCATGTATGTTTTGTTATTCATCAAGATATGTGGTGTAGAATAAATCTTGAATTATGAAAACATATTATGTGGTGATGCCATATGTTGTGAAGCTCCAAAATCAAGGTTCCATATCCCTGACTTAGTATCTATAACTACAAGTGCTTGCCGCTTCTATCTTTGACTTATTATTTTTCCTTAGAATACCCCTCATATGAAGAACTTTTTCATGTCTCATTTCTAGTCAATCTAATTTTGTACATATTATTTATGTATTTGTGTCTTCTCTAATTTTGTTTGTTGTGTTTTTTATTCTTGAGTATTCCTTTTCTTTCAAATCTATTCTTTAATTCTTCGTGTTAGAATTTTGATCTTCCCCATCTTATCATGCCTTCTATTTGTCACCCACCTTGTCATTCCATTTTTTAAAATTCTCCATTCTATCATGTCCATTGCTTGACCCATGATGCCTTGTTCTATAGTTTGAGTCTTGTGACATGGCCAACCCCCAATCCTCAATATTTCTTCCTATGGTTTCATTCCCCTCCTAACTTCCTAACACATGTTGTATTGTTCCAATAATTTATTTTTGGTGTTGTTACTTTCCAATTGGAATCTTTCCTGTCCATGGTCACTATTCAAATTTGAAGTCATGGGAGAAATTGGTGGTTTATTTGTTCTATTTATGGAGGATATAAAAAAGTGAATGTTTTGATCCAAGATCGACGTATACATTTAATCAAAATCCATTTTGAGTACTTATGTTTGACTATGGGACTTATGTTTTTCTATGGGAATCCTGGGATGAAAACCATAGTGATTTTAGAGGATGATCTCATACAGAGTGTGTATTTGGCCTTCATTATATGCAAACTCTAGCCACATAGTCTTGATCTAATTTTCTATTATTTTTATATGAATTATTCTTGTAGTTATTAATATTGCAAAATAATTTGGACACAATACAATCATTATTTTACTAAGAAAGAGATTGAAATTTACAAGTTTTATTTTTTATTCATTATAATTAGAAGGTTAGGAGGTATTATTTTAATTTTCTATTTCAAATAAAATGATATTGTTGTTAGGAATTGCATGCAAAAAATATCAATTAAATGCAAATAAAGATTAAACAGAGGAACGAAAAATACATAGAAATAATGACAAGAGACAATTTTTAACGCGGTTCACTCAAACTCAGGCTACATCCACCAACAGAGAGCCCAGTATTATTATCTAGCAAATCAAACTGATTACAACTAACAATCCTTGCAACTCAATACCGTTGCAAATGCTACAATACAATATCAACGGAAAACCCTAACCCTTAGCTATAATAAAAGTTGTGTGAGGTTTCAGGGGCGCTGCCCCTGAGCCCCTGCCCTGGATCAAAACAGGGAGCGCGCCAGGGGTGCTACCCCTGGACCCCGCAAGGGGCGATGCCCCTTCACCCCATCTTGGGGGCGCTACCCCCAAACCCCCGTTGAATAATTTGGGGGGAGACCGCATCAATAAAAGTGGGGAAATTTTAACCTCCAAGTTTGATTAGGCTCCATATAACAACAATTGCTAGTGTTTAAATAGTAATTTTAATATGTTTTTCTAAGATATGAGTGAATGCTAGGGTTGATAGTGTTATTCAAATAATAAGTGTGGAAGATTAAGAATTAGATTTGGATTATTATTTTTAATTGGGATATTATTGTGGTATTGTTGGTTAACAAATGTGTCATTTAGAAAATAATACAAATTGACTCCATTTTTCCAAAAAAAGAGGACTAATCTATCAGCAATAGTTGGAGAGATCACCATTACATTGGTGATCTTCCTCTAAATTTTAGTTGAGATAAAGCTCCCTCTTTTGATATAATTTTTAGTTTTTAAATTTTTAGAAATTGGGGGTATGCTTTTAACCAGAAAGCATAAAAGGAAAATTAACATCTATCCATAACCATGAAAATAAATATGATTAAAAGTGATTTGAAACTACTAACTAATGCTTGAAATTAAACTGACAAACATTCAATATCATAGCTCACAAACCAAATTATCAAAGCTTGCTAACTCAACTCACTACAATCTCAACATTTGCTGCAAATAAATGAACAAGACACCAAAGAACAACACATCCTAATAGGGAAGGAATACTCAAATTCTTATCTAAGCTCACAGACTTATTTATAAACATTAGCATTTCATTCATAATTTATTGCACACAGATAATAAACATTTATAGCAAGATAATTAAAACTGTAAAATTTGATTCTTCAATTAAGATCGATTCTCACTTGTGCATCACAGTGCAAGGGGGATCAAAATTTCAAAACCTTGCAAAATATGAATGGAGGATATTGAAAACCTTACATCATAACGATCAAGATTTCTTGAAAAACTGATTCTTGAATAATAACCGTTGGTTTTTTGAATAAGCAATTGGTCAGAAACCAACCCATTTTTGTAAGATTATGAAAATATAGTCATTAATGACTATTTTTAAGGGTGGTTATGATTGCATCACCATTTCTAATTGGCAAGATGGGGGAATGAATCAACGTTTGTCGTAAGTAGGCCCCATGGCATACACTCGTGCAAAACATCTACCACTTCTTACTTTTGGTGATTGTTGGCATTCCACCTAAGATTACTTCCGTGCAATTTCTTTAAATGCAAAAGATCTCATCGATACCTAAATCCAACTTACTAAATTTCTATCAAATCACCTTACCAAATTCATTGAGCTTAATTCAATTTGAATGTACTTCCAACATTAATTTCCTTCAAGAGAATTCCACTAGTTTGCTCTCACCGTTCCATAAATTAGCTACATCACTCTTCATTTTGCATAATGTTAATCTTAGTTTCAAGTATGTCGAGTTCTTCCAGTGATGTAGATTCTAAGGCTAGGAGTGATTTCCTCACTACTCACAATGTTGAGTGGTGTCGTACGAAGACTGGTTGCAGACCAGCTTTGAGAGATCTTCCTCATTTGTAATGATGTGGAAGAGAGGGTTATTCGAAATATTTTCGACAAGCACTTTTTGTCCTAGGTGCACATTCATAATTTTGGTTTGTTGGAGCACTTTCTTTATAACATTGTTTACACTTTTGAGAGTTTCAAATGGGGAATCTATGTTGTTGAGCGCCTAGTAATGCCAATATACCTGATGTGTGTTGAATATTATCTAAGAGATTTATTTGTGCATCCTTGTGTGGGTCTAGTGGGTAATGCAATTTTTCTTGCGACTATTTTCAAAAATGAACAAGCTAGGCAAGCAGTGGCCTTGTTTCGTGTAGGATTGAACGCAATAATATGGAGACCTACGCCCACTTCATCAAATTTAATGAGAACCTCTTTTCCCCTATGCAAATTGAACGTCTACAAGAAGTAATTGAGGCCATTAGGATCCTCATATTTACTCTCTGCACTTAAGACCCCTTGTGTTGAAAAAACCCTCTTTTTTGTGATGTAATGTAGAATGTGTATAATGTACACACACACATATATATTTGGCTATTGAAATTGCATTGTGTAATGTGGATGTTTTTGAAATCTTTTGCTTTATATTCATGTTTGCATTCCTTTGGAATGTGCTCTTTCATTTTACATCCACAATGGATTTCTTTATGCACTTTGAATGCTATTATTTTCACAATATGTTCATCTTCAATGATATCTTTACTTTTTGTGAACATATTTATGTAATAATAGCACACATCGGCTTAAATGTATGAGTGTTGGATTTTGGGTGTGGTCATCAAAATATCTTCAAAGTACACTCAAGTTATGAAATCGTATTTACCATTGCCTACACCAAAATAACCCTTACAATATCTTCAATGTCTCTTTTAATGATTTTTCCTCAAAAAGTAACTTCTTAGGAAAAATGTTTCGCCCTACTTTGAAAATATGCCACGAGAAAAATTAAGTTTTGAAAACCCTGTTGGGAACTGACAAAGGTTTCAAAACTACTTGAAACTCCACCAAAAGTATTTATCGTGCTTCCTCTTCACTTTGGGTATACTTAGGAAGTTACAAACACCTTTTGATAAAAGGACACGTACACAAATTTTAAAAAAAAGGCTAACGTATGATAGACTTTAAGTAGGACCTTTAAGACTGTCGGCTGGGAAAGAGGTTAGGAAACCCTAGCGACTTCCACCGTAGGTTTAAAAACCAAAGGAAAGGATGATAAATAAATGATTTGGCTATTTTAAAGGTAAGGTGTGAGTTTCGTAAGGATGATCAAAATCAATGGCAACAGTTGACTCTGACTGGGGATGAGGATTGTGAAGGAAAAATACATGAACCCAAACTCAAAATTCGCAGACCAATCCCTCATCCATTGGGTACAAAGTCACAATCATGGGATGAAAGGATCAGACACATCAAAAATAGGTAGAACCCAAAGAAAAAGAACCACACAACCAAACGAAATAAAAAAATCAAGCACAAGAACCATATATACAAAGGTAGGGGACGCCTACCAGTGACGAGACCCATGATTAATTATGAAAAACCATTGTGTGAGGGGGAAAACCATAGATGAAAACAAGATAAATGTGCTTGAAATCATAATCTAAACTAATATCAAGAACACTAATCTAGATTTAATCCTACACTTATGAAATGAAACTAAGCTATTGAGAACATATTAGTAAATCCTACAATTACCAAATTGAATTCAAAACAAAAGTAAAGTGTTACCATCCTGTATCAGAGTGTGTTCGCCTGATGTTGGATTGCTCATATCATTGAGAAGCCTCCATAGTTCATGTGTAAAGCTTGAAGAAAAATGTTGATATTGGTTGATCAAAGAAATGTTGAAGCTCTAATGGTGGTTGTGAATGTTGACAATACTTTGTTATGCAAATGATGTTGACTCTTCGATCCTTTTTTGTGGGGAAAGAGGTTTGTTATATAGAAAATGAGATTTGAAACGAATGATCAAGATTAAACAATGTTAAATCAAGATTGACGGTCGAAAGGTGTTGAGAGGATTTAGACATGAATAGATTGTGCAAAGTTGATTGCACAATTTGTGTGATTGAGAAATAGATTGAATAATTAGTGTGATTGAGAAATAGATTGGTTAGTCAGGAATTAGATTGCTCTATCAAGCAATCGTAATTTGCTCAATTAGAAATAGATTGATCTGTTAGGATTAGATTGAGAAATCAAGGGATCGTAATTTACTCAATCAGGAAAGTGGTTGGAAAAGATTAATTAATTGATTTAATTAATTCATTCATTTTGGAGTTGAACATACAAATCAAGTTTGACTTTTGCAAACAAAGTTATATTAGTTTGACTTGATTTTAGATGAATGATTTGAATAGTTTGACTTAATTATTCAAATTTTTTAGGGAAAGTATCGTAATTAAATTATTATGATTTAATAATTTACTTAACTTAGGGGAATAAGATGATTTAGCGATGTAATTAAATAATTGGTGTTATTTAATTAATCAAGACGAAATAAAGTGGGATTAGGACTTCATTAAATAAATATAATTTTTTTAATTGGTCGAAATGATAGAAATGTGAATTAATTAAATAATGTTGTTTTATTCAATTAATAGTAGAATTAGGGTTTTTGGTACTTTATTAAATAAATTAAATTTATTTAATTTGTCGAAAATGATGAAAAAGTGAATTAATTAAATAAATGTTGTATTATTTAATTAATAGAGGAAATTAGGGTTTTGGATGTTGTTTGATGTTGTGTGATGTTGTGCAATATTTTAGGATGTTGCAGGATGTTCTTGAGATGTTATGGGACGTTGTGGGATGTTGCATGATGTTTTAGTATGTTGCAAGATGTTGTTCATTGTTTAGGGTGTGTGATAGTTGTTAGGTCGATTTTGCATGTCTACAGCCATTAACTAGCCAAGGAAAGTATGACCCATGACGACTAAGGAGGACATGCTTGTGCCTTAATTGCATACTCAAAAGTACCAACTACAAAGAGTGAGAACTTACATGTCGAATTATCCTTCGTGTCACCTCTTCGTCATCCAAAGGGAATTCCCCTTCATAAGTCTAAATCATTTTTTGCATGGAAAGACACCTAGTTACATCTTTATTTGCCATCCCGGGTAAGTCGGTCTTCAAGGAGATCATCTTACTGATCAAGATGGAAAAGGTAGACTGACTTGAATTTGATCAATATTTGGGGAGAAATATATGTCATGTTGTTCCCCTTGTTCAACGTAGGTGTAACATTACCCAAAGTAATCTCCGCAAGGACTAGACCTCCATGTGCATTCTCTGGATTGCTCGTTTCCCCTTTTATCTTGCAAACAAATTTAACCCTCCTTTGAGGACATTGTTCATTAGGGACTTCTGATGTCTGCCTTAAAGAATGAAGAGGATCTTCTGACATAGGAATCACACCAATGTGCACCCCCTTTTTTGTTTCCCTTCCTTCTTATGCCTCAAGTTTTGGAGTGAAATCTCTTTTTTCTTTACTATTCCCTAGGGCACGAAAACATTCAACCTCAAGTCCATTTTCCTCATACTTTTTAGGTCTCTCACCACCCCTAATTGCTTGAATGGACTGATCAATTACATCATTAACTTTGAAAATGGGTGTCTCACGCTCAGAAGACATTGAACTTACTTGAACTCAAAATTTGGGTTGTTGTATGACGCCTCCATGTGTTGGGATGGCAATCATCGAGGCAAGGTTCGATATGCTACAGGAAGAAAGATCCTCTTCATCCTCAGAACTATCTAAATCTTCTTCTTCAAGTCCAGAAAATTTGACATACACCTCATTCTCACTTCCCATTCTAAGTGTATTTGAATATTCTCCCTGACATGTTATGGTCAAACTAAAAAAATTGGTCGTGGAAGAATTATTGCTGCTTAAAATGCTTCGACTTGCCCTAAGAATGAGGTTTGTGTTTGATAATGCTTCAACTCCCGAACAACCATAATGGGGTAAGTGCACAAAGTTGAGTCCATGAAACGTGGAATTTTTTGCCTTAGCTAAAGAAATAAAATTGGCATTACAAAAATGGGATCACGATTTTTATAAACAAGATCCCGATTTTTAAAAATCAGGATCCTGTTTCGCTTCAAGATCCCGAGCCTAAATCTTAAATGGGATCCCGCTTTTTAAAAATTGAGATCCCATTTGTTAGAGGGTCCCGAACTGATGGACAGGGAATGAGATTCCGATTTATAAAAATTGGGATCCCATTTTGTAATAATTGGGATCCCATTTTGTAATGGTATTTATTTTTTTAAAATGAACAAACCTTCATATTAGAAATGCATGGGATCCCGAGTTCTGAGTGACAGCGACCTCCAACAACAGCCTCCAGGTACCTGTACACCCCCAATTTTTTGCATTTTTTCATTTTTTATTGAAATTGTGAATAGTAGATTTTTTTTTATTCAAGGGGTAAACGCTTTTGAACCGGAGCTATCAACCAGAATACAACCATTCAACAATACCACCCCAACGGGGTTTGAACCATGGTGGAAAGAACAACAATGCCACCTTTAAACCAACACACCATGCTAATACTGGCTTGTGAATAGTAGAATTAATTTTAGCATATTTTTTTTAATTTATTTGACGCTTTAAGCATTTTATTTCCTGTTATAGTAGAAATGAGGAAATGTAGAAATATATGAAAAACACAATGAAACCTGAAGATATTGAATAGAAACGAAAAAATGAACCTTCAATTGTATTTTAGAAACAAAATTTAGCTTTTGAAACCTAAATTGTTCGATCAAACCAACCAAAAAAAATTGTATTTGAAAACCCTAATTGAAACAAAACAAAAAAAATTGCATTTCAAAACCCTAGAAATTGATATGAAATTTAAAAAATTGCATTTAGAAACCCTAATCAAGCTTTTTGAAACCCTGAATTCAAATCAAACAAAAAAATTGAATTTGAAAACCCTAGTTTGAAATAAAACAAAAAAATTGCATTAAAAACCCTAATTGCTTAGAAATTGAAACCCTAAATTGAATTGAAACAAAAAAATATGCTAAAACTATAAATTGAAATCGAACAAATCATTTTGATTTTGAAAACCCTAATTTTGAGCTCAAGAAAATTCATTTGCAAAATTTAAATGTTTTAAATTTCATTTGCATTGTATGGAGAAAACGATATTTTAAACTTTAGTTTCAATGTTAAATTATAATTAGATTAGAAAACAATATGTTAAAGAATAGTTACAATTCATAAATTTTATCAATGTTTGTTTGCAAATTTAGTTAGCAAATTCGTAAATCCAAGTGTACAATCAATTTCCAATTGTCACTTAATTAGATAGTATTCAACATTCATTTCTATTTTATGTTTTGATCTCTCTTAGTCATGCCTTGTTTCCATTTCTTGTTTGCATGTGTTGTATGTTGTCTTTTGACAATCTTAACCCTCATTCTAGTCAATTACTTGTTAATTAGGCTTCTAGTTTAATCTAAAATCTCAATTTTTGCAGTAGTTACCTAGACACTAAAAGAATCTAAATATTTTTATTTTCGTTCTTTTAGGTTCTTTCAATTCCAAACAATCAAAAATAAAATACTTGATTCAACATTAACTAATTTTATATTATACATTTTATATCATAAAATTCATTTAAGTGGGAAATATTAATGAAAAAAATGTTAAATAAAATAATCTTATATTCAATTAAAAATATATCTAGTTAAAATATACATTAAACTCAATCTTAATAATACATAATTATGTATTTCTATTACGGAAATAGTCAATCTATTCATAAAATCAAAAATATTCATAAACTAGGCACTAACTTGCAAGTCCACTATTCCAAGGGCCACCCAAACTTCACCCTAAGTTCGCTAAACCCTAAACCATGAACTCTAAAATCTAAACCCTTAACACTAAAGCATTCATTTTGTCCTAGGACCTTAAAATGAAATTTAGTTGCCTTAGGCAACTCCACCAAATTTTATTCCCTTAAGCCATGTCATATTGTCGTAGGACCTTACTACAAAGATCCCCTTAAGCCATCCTATTACCCTAAACCCTAAACTCTAAACTCTAAACCCTAAATCGTCACCAAATTTTATTCACTTGAGCCATGTCATTGTCCTAGGACCTCACTAGACATAGATCCCCTTAAGTCATCCTATCACCCTAAATCATAAATCAATGTCTTAAGGGGTCCTAATATGACATTTCTTAAGGGGATCAAAGAAGTTATCAAAATTTGGTGAAGTTGCCCAAGGAAACCAAATTTAACAATAATAAGATCGTGCAAGATTATAATATGAATGAGATTTCATGATCTAGGTTGGTCAGTTGAAACAAGAGCTATCTCAATCAACTATTCCACAAGAAAATTTTCTTCACTAACTTGCAAGTTCATTATATTCCAAGGGACACCAAAACTTCACCCTAAGTTTCGTAAACTCTAAACCCTGAAATCTAAAATCTAAACACTAAAGCATTCATTTTGTCCTAGGACCTTAAAATGAAATTTGGTTGCCTTAGGCAACTCCACCAAATTTTATTCCCTTAAGCCATTTCATTTTGTCGTAGGATCTTACTACATAGGTCCCCTTAAGTTATCATATTACCCTAAACCCTAAACTCTAAACTCTAAACCCTAAACCCTAAAGCCATCATTTTTTCTTAGGCTCCTAATGAAATTTGGTTGCCTTGGGAAACTTCACCAAATTTTATTCACTTGAGCCATGTCATTTTGTCCTAGGACCTCACTAGACATAGATCCCCTTAAGCCATCCTATCACCCTAAACCATAAATCGATTTCTTAAGGGGTCCTAATATGACATTTCTTAAGGGGATCAAATAAGTTCTCAAAATTTGGTGAAGTTTCCCAAGAAAACCAAATTTAACAATAATAAGATCGTGCAAGATTATAATATGAATGAGATAAATCATGATCTAGGTTGATCGATTTATAGTTTAGGCTGATAGGATGGCTTAAGGGGATGTATGTCTAGTAAGCTCCTAAGACAAAATGACATCGCTCAAGTGAACAAAATTTGGTGAAGTTGCCTCAGACCTTAATAAAATTTGGTTCCCTTGGGCATCTTCACCAAATTTTATTCACTTAAAAGCCATGTCATTTTGTACTAGGACCTTACTACATAGATCCCCTTAAGGAATCCTATTACCCTAAAACCTAAATCCTAAACTCTAAACCGTAAACCCTATAGCATTCATAAATTGTCCTATATTAAAAGTTAATTGTATTTCCATTCAAGTAACATGCCTTAGACATAAATGAGGCTTGCATATTTTATCATTTGTATTCAATTAGGCCATTTATATTGAGTGGTTTTAGGGTATTTCCTAAACATGTATCTTACATTTTGAAATTACAAATCTAATGCAGGTTCACTCATATCTTAGAGATCACATGGATCGACTCAATAATATTCACAATCCACCTCCACACCATCCATCTCCACCACCTTCACCTCCACCTCCACCCACTCCACCTCATAACCCCCCATTTCCACCACCTGAAATTGTTGGTGCTCATTTGCAAGCACAAATCAATTCCAATGTTAGAACCATCCAAGATCAAATCAACATTATTCAAAATGAAGAATGTGTCGCACCACCTATGAGGATGATTGCATCTAGGATGCAAACCATTGTTGATGTTGTTAGGGCTATGGATGGGATCTTAGATGAGCATCAACAATGGCTAGAGGAGAGGAGAACTTCTAATTCTAAAAAGGAAAATGCAAAGAAATGAAGAGATGCAGTAGAGAGCCACAATAGTTTCTAAATTAAGACAATGATCTTAAATAGTTATGAATTTATGAATTTGGTGAACGATGGATATTTTGTGTGATGAATTTATAAATTTGGTTGGATGGATATTTTTAGTGACATGAATTTATGATTTTGGTGGAATTTATGAACTTATAATGATGAATTTATAATAGTATATATTTTATGACTATCTACTTGATCATGATTTCTCTTGTTGGAAATTATAATATATATATATATATATATATATATATATATGTGTGTGTGTGTGTGTGTGTGTGCATTAGACATAAAATGAGCTTTTTGTGAATGTTTCAAGTTTATTGTTTAGTATGTATACATATATTAAAATTGCATATAGTTCTTAAATTTTGAAATTTGTATGTATGTACATAGTTTAGTTTAATGATGTATGCATGCATATTATGCATCATATTTTTTATTTTAAATGTATGTACATGTTAAATTTTGAATTTTGTATGCACATGCTCAAGTTCAATCAATGTATATGTGTGTCTCAATTTTATATGATCTTAATATATGTATGCACATCATATTTAAACAAATTTGCATGTGTTTTTCAAATTTAACTATTTCTTGTAATTTTTAAGTTTGTATGTTAATTTTGTATAATTTAATGTAGGTGCACACTTATATCTCATATCATAGATGATTTTAACATTGAAGATATCATCAACCCACCACCTCAGCCACAACCACCTCCACCTCCCCCTCCACCTAATATGCCACCTCCAACACCTGTTGCATCTGATGAGGCTCGCTTGTGAGCATGCATAAATGATCAGGTTGCATCCATACAAAATCAAATCAATGCTATGCAGAGTCAAGCATTGATTCCACCACATGTGAGACATTTTGCATCTGCAATGCAAAACATTGTGGATGCCATCAGGACCATTGATTCTGATCTAGATAGGCATCAACGAGACAAAGAAGAGAGGAGACAATTTTATGCTGACGGTCTCTCTTATAAATAAATTTTAGACATTAAAATAACGAAAGCCCACCTAGCCCCCTACTTTCTCGACCCCATTACTCGGCAACCCATTCCTCCCAAAAAATATAGAATATCCATGAGGTGGTGAATACATCCACAGATGAGTGCACATTTTTGGGATTGATGGTATATGATTTTTTATAGTCCCCCACACGCTAATTGGGAGTGCCCATTGTATTTTTTGAGGAAATTTTATGTAGAGTTTGGTATGGGGTAAAAGCCAAATTATTTTTATTTTAAATTATTTCAGGGTGTTGGTGGCGGCATGCCACAATAGAGGTTAAGGGCAAGGGTTGATCCCCAATGCCCCATGCATGCGCAACCCCTTTTTGTTGCTCCTGGTCCTCTCATTCTCACACCTATGCATCATCAAGTTGTGTTGTCGACATTAGGTTCCCTTACTACACTCGTAGGAGACCTTGATCAGCATGCTTTTGCGATAGCGAGTGGGGAGCATAGAGACGATGATGATGGAGGAGTGTTTTATGGAGCTGGTATGAGTACCACTCCAAGAGTGTCAAGGCTCGTCCCACATGTATGTACTAGTTTCCATCAAGTATGCTATGGACCTGATCAGGCCATACCTAGTTCAGGTGGACATGGAGATTCTGATGGTTCATCTGGTCGCATCAGTTCATTTGTAGAGTTTCTTATAGAAAACCATCACCTGAGGACACTGAGACACAGGTATAAATATGCATCTACAAGTTCATTTTATAAGAATTTTGATGAATGTATATATCAAAGAAAAGTTTGCAATAAATTTTAACAATCAAACTGTTTGGTGTACAAATGACACTAACGATGGGGCAATCATCCATTCCACGAGTACATACATCGACACTAGTCCTACTCGGCAACCCTTATGGGGTATTTTGATTTTAATTTTTAAAATTATATATGAAATGATTTTAAATTTGATTTTTAAATTTATAATTGAATCACCTATATGTTTGAAATATTTATGTTGGTTTAGGCGAGTCAATCAGCTTCCACATCGATTCCACCCGAGGGGTTATTGAGCAATCCTCCACTATTGAGCGTCATAGATCAGGGGCAGGTACATTTATATTGTAAATTGTTTAACTTACATTAGTATAGTTACAATTATGAATTTTGAATTCACTATATATGAAATGTGCATGTACACTTGTCAATATTATAAGCATTAAATGTCTACATGTATGTCTAGGTTGAGAATGGACATCGGGCAAACATTTGATGTTGCAGCTACTCGTGAGGCCTTTGATTTTCAGGTTGTTTAAAAAAAAATCTACACAAAATGTGCAAACTTGAATATATATATATATTAACCTAATTCAAGTATACATGCTTTAATTTTGATCTTGTAGGACTTTGTTAGTGCAACTTTCACCCTTGACCTAGACATAGTTACACCTCTAGGAGGACATACATAGCAGGCTCCAGATCAAATGGTAATTTAATTTTTTTATTATAGTTAAAGTCAATTATAAATTATATATTATGAATATAACTTTAATTTTAAATTTCAAATTGAATATATCTATATATATATATATAATATGAGCTAATACATGTTTTAAACTCTATTTCTTTTATAGCATGAGACACATCTTGTAGTTGAGCATGTACAAACAGGTCCTAGAGAAGAGGGTGCACAACCTCAGAATACGGTACAATTAAAATATGATAAATTATAAATTAAATTGAATTAAATCATTTTTAATTGTAGACTTGTACATCTAATTTCAACTTTCTCTGTCTTGTTTATGTAGATTGATTTAGAGAATTTAGAGGTTGCTTTAGGTGCACCCGAGCATCCAAACCTAGATATGATGGTAATTTAATTTTATGATGAATTATAAATTAAATTGTCATTAAATCATTTTTCATTGTCTTACATCTAATTTCATCTTTCTATTGTATAGAGTGTTTCAGGTCATCTGCATAGTCTGCATGGTGTGAAGAGGTCTCTTGATTATAGAGACAATACATGACCTAGAAACATGATTTTATGGGTTATATTAATAGTTAATTGTATTTCCATTCAAGTAACATGCCTTAGACATAAATGAGGCTTGCATATTTTATCATTTGTATTCAATTAGGCCATTTATATTGAATAGTTTTAGGGTATTTCCTAAACATGTATCTTACATTTTGAAATTACAAATCTAATGCAGGTTCACTCATATCTTAGAGATCACATGGATCGACTCAATAATATTCACAATCCACCTCCGCACCATCCATCTCCGCCACCTTCACCTCCACCTCCACCCACTCCACCTCATAACCCCCCATCTCCACCACCTGAAATTGTTGGTGCTCATTTGCAAGCATGAATCAATTCCAATGTTAGAACCATCCAAGATCAAATCAACATTATTCAAAATGAAGAATGTGTCGCACCACCTATGAGGATGATTGCATCTAGGATGCAAACCATTGTTGATGTTGTTAGGGCTATGGATGGGATCTTAGATGAGCATCGACAATGGATAGAGGAGAGGAGAACTTCTAATTCTAAAAAGGAAAATGCAAAGAAATGAAGAGATGCAATAGAGAGCCACAATAGTTTCTAAATTAAGACAATGATCTTAAATAGTTATGAATTTATGAATTTGGTGAACGATGGATATTTTGTGTGATGAATTTATAAATTTGGTTGGATGGATATTTTTAGTGACGTGAATTTATGATTTTGGTTCTAGATGGATATTTTTAGTGACGTGAATTTATGATTTTGGTTCTAGATGGATATTTTTAGTGACATGAATTTATGAATTTGGTGGAATTTATGAACTTATAATGATGAATTTATAATAGTATATATTTTATGACTATCTACTTGATCATGATTTCTCTTGTTGGAAAATTATAATATATATATATATATATATGCGTTAGACATAAAATGAGCTTTTTGTGAATGTTTCAAGTTTATTGTTTAGTATGTATACATGTATTGAAATTGCATATAGTTCTTAAATTTTGAAATTTGTATGTATGTACATAGTTTAGTTTAATGATGTATGCATGCAAATTATGCATCATATTTTTTATTTTAAATGTATGTACATGTTAAATTTTGAATTTTGTATGCACATGCCCAAGTTCAATCAATGTATATGTGTGTTTCAATTTTATATGATCTTAATATATGTATGCACATCCTATTTAAACAAATTTGCATGTGTTTTTCAAATTTAACTATTTCTTGTAATTTTTTAAGTTTGTATGTTAATTTTGTATAATTTAATGTAGGTGCACACTTATATCTCATATCATAGATGATTTTAACATTGATGATATCATCAATCCACCACCTCAGCCACAGCCACCTCCACCTCCCCCTCCACCTAATATGCTACCTCCAACACCTGTTGCATCTGATGAGGCTCGCTTGCGAGCATGCATAAATGATCAGGTTGCATCCATAAAAAATCAAATCAATGCTATGCAGAGTCAAGCATTGATTCCACCACATGTGATACATTTTGCATCTGTGATGCAAAACATTGTGGATGCCATCAGGACCATTGATTCTGATCTAGATAGGCATCGACGAGACAGAGAAGAGAGGAGACAATTTTATGCTGAAGGTCTCTCTTATAAATAAATTTTAGACATTAAAATAATGAAAGCCCACCTAGCCCCCTACTTTCTCGACAGCCCATTCCTCCCAAAAAATCTAGAATATCCATGAGGTGGTGCATACATCCACATATGAGTGCACATTATTGGGATGGATGGTATATGATTTTTTATAGTCCCCCACACGCTAATTGGGAGTGCTCATTGTATTTTTTGAGGAAATTGTATGTAGAGTTTGTTATGGGGAAAAAGCCAAATTATTTTGATTTTAAATCATTTCAGGGTGTTGGTGGTGGCATGCCACAATAGAGGTTAAGGGCAAGGGTTGATCCCCAACGCCCCGTGCATGCGCAACCCCTTGTTGTTGCTCCTGGTCCTCCCATTCTCACACCTATGCATCATCAAGTTGTGTTCTCGACATTAGGTTCCCTTACTACACTCGTAGGAGACCTTGATCAACATGCTTTTGCGATAACGGGTGGGGAGCATAGAGACGATGATGATGGAGGAGTGTTTTATGGAGTTGGTATGAGTACCACTCCAGGAGTGTTGAGGCTCATCCCACATGTATGTATTAGTTGCCATCAAGTATGCTATGGACCTGATCAGGCCATACCTAGTTCGGGTGGACGTGGAGATTCTGGTGGTTCATCTGGTCGCATCAGTTCATTTGTAGAGTTTCTTATAGAAAACCATCACCTAAGGACACTGCGACACAGGTATAAATATGCATCTACACGTTCATTTTATAAGAATTTTGATGAATGTATATATCAAAGAAAAGTTTGCAATACATTTTAACAATCAAACTGTTTGGTGTACAGATGACACTAACGATGGGGCAATCATCCATTCCACGAGTACATACATCGACACCAATCCTACTCGGCAACCCTTATGGGGTATTTTGATTTCAATTTTTAAAATTATATATGAAATGATTTTAAATTTGGTTTTTAAATTTATAATTGAATCACCTATATGTTTGAAATATTTATGTTGGTTTAGGCGAGTCAATCAGCTTCCACGTCAATTCCACCCGAGGGGTTGTCGAGCACTCCACTATCGGGTGTCGTAGATCAGGGGTAGGTACATTTATATTGTAAATTGTTTAACTTACATTAGTATAGTTACAATTATGAATTTTGAATTCACTATATATGAAATGTACATGTACACTTGTAAATATTATAAGCATTAAATGTCTACATGTATGTCTAGGTTGAGAATGGGCATCGGGCAAACATTTGATGTTGCAGCTACTCATGAGGCCTTTGATTTTCAGGTTGTTTAAAAAAAATTCTACACAAAATGTGCAAACTTGAATATATATATATATTAACCTAATTCAAGTATACATGCTTTAAATTTTGATCTTGTAGGACTTTGTTAGTGCAACTTTCAACCCTGACCCAGACATAGTTACACCTCTGGGAGGACATATAGAGCAGGCTCTAGATCAAATGATAATTTAATTTTTTTATTATAGTTGAAGTCAATTATAAATTATATATTATGAATATAACTTTAATTTTAAAGTTCAAATTGAATATATATATATATATATATATAATATGAGCTAATACATGTTTTAAACTCTATTTCTTTTATAGCATGAAACACATCTTGTAGTTGAGCATGTACAAACAGGTCCTGGGGAAGAGGGTGCACAACCTCAGAATACGACACAATTAAAATATGATAAATTATAAATTAAATTGAATTAAATCATTTTTAATTGTAGACTTGTACATCTAATTTCAACTTTCTCTATCTTGTTTATGTAGATTGATTCAGAGAATTTAGAGGTTACTTCAAGTGCACCTGAGCATCCAAACCTAGATATGATGGTATTTAATTTTATGATGAATTATAAATTAAATTGTCATTAAATATTTTTTCATTATCTTCCATCTGATTTCATCTTTCTCTTGTATAGATTGTTTTAGGTCATCTGCATAGTCTGCATGGCGTGAAGAGGTCTCTTGATTATAGAGATAATACATGACCTAGAAACATGATTTTATGGGTTATATTTGTTTATTTCATGGACTATATTTATGTTTTCTCATGTACTCTGTTGGACTTTATATTTCATGGCTCAAATACTTAGTTGGACTTTAGTTCATGGGTTGTTCTCTGATGGACTTTATTTCATGCGCTTAATATATTGGTTTCATGCACTTAATATATTTACATAAATTATGGACTTTATTATTGTTTGAAATTTTAATTTACACATGTACATTTATGCATTTTATGTTCGTAGTCAAGACATTAATATAGGACATTAATGTGAAATTAAATATAAATATGAAATTAAAGTTGAAATTAATAGGACGTTTTAATATTTATACTTTACAAATTTAGTGATCTCATACATGATATACATGATATGTACATTCAATAATTAGTCAATGAACTTATTCAATTCACGTCAATCAATAATTAGTCAATAAATCATAATTTACAAATAAAAGCAATTTGTTTATATACCACAAAGGATAAAATTTTAAGAAATAAACAATACCATACAAGATTAGAGAACAAAAGCATTAATAAATTCTATAAATAATAGCATCCAACACTAATTTATAAGTTGTCAAAACAAATAATGGCATCCAAGACCAATTTATAAGTTCTCAAAACAAATAATGGCATCCAATACTAATTTATAAGTTGTAAAAATAAATAATGGCATCCAATACTAATTTATAAGTTTTCAAAACAAATAATGGCATCCAATACTAATTTATAAGTTGTCAAAACAAACAATGGCATCGAATACTAATTTATAAGTTGTCAAAACAAATAATACATCCAACACTAATTATAGGTTGTCTTAAGGGAATGTCTTAAGGGGTCCTAATACGACGTCTTAAGGGGGTATCTTAAGGGGTCATAATACGTGTTAAGGGGATGTCTTAAGGGTTCCTAATATGACGTTATAAGGGGATGTCTTAACGGGCCATAATACGTCTTAAGGGGATGTCTTAAGGGGTTTAGGGTTTAGGGTTTAGGGGATGTCTTAAGGGGTCTTAAGGATATAATTTATTTAACAATAATGTATGCATGATATTTAGTGATTATACAATCAAATATAAAGTTTCAAAGTAGGAAAACATGCACATTTAACAAACAAAATATATATATCAATTTTGATACATAGAAGTACATAGAGTACATAATTGTGTATATACATGTATTTGTAATTTGTACAAAATATTTAATTTTGTATGTATGTACATATATGTCATCTCAAAACAATGTTTACAAAATTTGGATATGCCATCTCAAGAACATCTCAAACTCGTGCCCAGAATGTAGTAGGTCTTCACACCACCTGATATCAAAAAGGTACAAGCAATATCAATGAATCATCAAAACATACATATTTTAATTTATATAAAACTATCTATATGTACACAACTCAAGTACCTACATTTAAAAGTATTCCACTCATGTGTGTAGGTTGAATCCAGGCATCCTCTCCTTATTGTTTCAAAGTATGAGATCAATGCAATGATGGCTTAAGGATACAAAAAAGGATAATAAATCAATTTTAACTATTAATGTACAAGCAATATCAATATGTAATCGAAACATGTATTTAAATATAATTTAACTAATAATTACCTATTTTTACCAAGTATTCCATGTTGTCTAGGTTGAATTTGTATGGACTAGATCCTTTTTTTGATTATGGCTTAAGGATCTATAAAAGGACAATTTAAATCAATTTCAACTAATAACACACTTGACCAATATTGAAACATGTATTTAATCTATTTAAAAGGACAATATAAAACTAAAAATATATTTACCTTTATTTACTTATTCCATTGTACCACCTGCATCCTCTCTTTTTTGCAATGCATCTATGATTGTCTCATGCTCTTCCATAGAAATTGTCCATAGCACATTATTTGCAGGTCTTCCACGATACCAATCTATTTTTATATTTGTTGACACCACCAAATGTGAATAATGTATAATCTTTTTATGTGTTTCATAATCTTCGAATGCAGGTAAACCATTCTTCCTTGACAGGTATTTTCATAGCCAAGTTCCAACAACCACCACCTATCCTATTGGAAAACATGAAAACCATCATCAAATAAGTTCTCAAAATTTTCTTAAGGGGATCAAAGACTTGTTCTAAAAAATTGCTTAATGGGATCAAAAACTTGTTATCAAAATTTGCTTAAGGGGATCAAAAACTTGTTATCAAAATTTGCTTAAGGGGATGTCTTAAGGGGATCACCATACCTATTGAATAATTATAGCCATCATCATCTTCTTGAGGTGATATTAACTTATGTTTAGTCTCCACACAACGAGCCAACCAATATTTTAGTTACTCTTCATTCCCCTCAGGTGCAACAACAACATACACATGTCCTGCAAACAAAAATTGATTTAATAACTTGCGCATATCCATATAAATAATTTAGTATTACAAAATAACTTAATAAAGTGAAATAAATTGAACTAAATTACCTTCTTGTACAAGGTCTGAAACATGGTCATAGTCTTCAGATGCAAACACTTGATCATTTTCTTCAATAGTTCTTTCATATTCATCATGTGCTTGTGCAGGTGTCAACGATCTTTGCTCCCACTGTTCAACCCATTCTTTATTTTCACATGCTTCCCAATCTCCTGAGATACAAAATTGGCAAAAACATGCAAGATCCCTTGTCTAGATAGTCCATGTGCTTGTTGTCGAACTCCTAAATGGATGCCATTTAGTAGATCCACTAATTGTCTCATAGTCAACTCTAGGTACAATGTTGTCTTCTTCAACCAACCAAAAGAATTGATGAACTGTAGAGTACTCACTCGAACCAGGTGCAGATAATCTTGTATTACACCAATCCACAATCCCACATGCATCTTTAAATTTTACTGCATCCTTGAATTTTAATTGTTCTCTAGCAAGAATTCTTTTGACACATGCACCAACTCCATCATGTTCTCCTTTACCATGCCCGGCTTCAAAAAAACTCCATATATGCTAGACATTAAGTTCATTGTGAACCCTACTTAACCAATAGAATATTTGAGCATTCTTGAACTGCCACGTACAATTATCTAACCGTATGAGGTGTTCTTTCATCTGGATTCCTCTTTCTCTTAAATTTCTATAAAATATACTGAAACAGTAGTGAACAAACTCTAACAAGTGTAATCGGTTGTCACTCAAATAAAAATGATACTCCCTCAAAACTTTTCTATCATCCCCAGTGCTATCATCTGCATGTCTATAAACAATATGGAAAAACATAGCTACTTGCACTGAATTATAATACTATGATTGAATTTCCTCATGCGGAGCTAAAGTATAATTTTTCACAAAATCAACCACTGAAAGTATAGTACCAATTGGAAATGTGTTTCTACATGCGCGAAATTGGTCATCAAGCTATCGAGCATGTTGAGAGTGCATGACATATTTTGGTACAATCTTATTCTTAAATTCACTCATGAATGCATGCACACTAACTTTTTCTATAACTAAATCACAATGCTTTCCTATTTTTCCATCTTTTAATGAATAGTGAACATTCTTAAATCTTTTAACATCTACTAATTGTTGTCCAAAATCATTATCAACACTTTCATGCATACAAATTCTTAAGAATGAAATATTTCCATAGTCAATGCATTGTCCAGAAATACAAGAACTTAAATAAAAACAATTTACCATTAGATCTTACAAAACAAACCTGAAATAAACTCCCTTATTGCTTCAGGTGGCATATTAATACCTCATTCTTTTATAATCATGTTAGTATGCAAGGTACAACGTATATATCAAAAAACATCATAAAAATAATGAAATTGAACATGCGTTTTACAACAACAAGATATTTGTTGCTTATTAATTTTTACATACCATGGTTTACATTTTCCAAAAGACCTTTGACTTATTTTAATATTACCATGTAACACTAAATCACCACAAAATTTTCTATAAAATTTAGTTTATGTTGTATCTAATAGGTGTTTTGGGTGAGGATCTCGAACTTTGGACCCCGCCCTTAATTTTAAAACATCTCTAGCATTAGATGAAACCCTAGTATTATCATGCCAATATTTTTTTATCAACATTCAATTTCATATCAAACCTCGGGAGTCGACCACTGAAACTCCAACATTGGTTGATAGGATCATTTTCTATACTTTCTCTTCTTTTTTCCACTCTTAGCAATGTTTTAGGATGTATTTTTAAAACTTCACTAATATTGCTTACCATTCTTTTATTCAAAGTTGCTTTATTAACAATAGCAGTTGTTATAGCTCTTCTTGCTACATTTTTATCTTTAGATCCACTGTTTTTCCCAATAGATTGAATGGCACTAGCAACAGTAGACATAACATGTTTTAATGATTGATCTTTTCTTTTTGGTTTAACAAAAAAGTCTAACCTTTTCATTATTTTCCTCATTTTTTGCATTCTCATCAATTGCATCATTAGTTGACATTGAATTGCAATTTTTTTACGATAAAAGAATGTGTTGTATATTCTATTTGCATGTGTTCTTATTTGCCTCCAAGAAATTTGACCATGAAGATTATCGAAAACACCACTTTCAATTTTTTAAAAAGTATTTTCATTAAATTCAACATCACATTCTAGATTTTCATCTTCATCTTCATTTTCATTTTCATTTTCATTTTCACTTCAATTTCATCATCATTTTCATTTTCATCAACAAAATAGTTTTCATTTTCATCAACAAAACGGTTTTCAATTTCATTTACATCAACAAAACGGTTTTTGTTTTCATTTTCAACAAAAGGATCATTCTCATTTTCATTTTCAACAAATTCTATAAAAGTTTCATCTCTTTGAATATTATCAATGTCAACATCGTCAAGTGCAGCATCTTGTAAAACTTCTACATACAAATTTACCATTTCACTAACATGTGGATTTGAAGACGTACCTAGATTTGTGCATATTGAAACATTCTCCATAGCATTGAAAGAGGGATTTGAAGACATAGTAGGACTTGCTTGTATAATCATATTCTTCTACAAATTGACTTCTTGCAAATTAGCTTCATCTACAACCATGGTCTCCTCAATGTTTTCATCTTCAATAGTTGTGGAATTGGATGCTCCCCCATCATTCATTGATTTAATTCTCACTCTTCTTTATCTTTGTCTTTGTCTCTCCTTCTCTTCTTTTTCTTCCATTTCTTCAGGAGTCAATGTCTTCCTCCTCTTATTACAAGCTTTATCTCCCATGATTATAAAATTCTCAAGTACAAATGAATGTCAATAATGAAATTCTTCAAAAAATTCAATCCAAATTGGAAGTTGAAGACCTATAAGGACAAAATTCTTCCTCTTGTGTTCCTCAAAACAAGTAGAAAACTAGCACAATTCCACTTTAAAAATTGTTTTCTTCATGCCTCCTTTGAAAAAATCAATCCATATTGCAAGTTGAAGACCTTTTGTTCCTCCAAACAAGTACAAAACTAATACAATTCCACTTCAAAAACGGTTTACATGATGCCTCCTTTGAAAAAATTAATCAAAAATGCAAGTTCACCACTTGTAAAGACAATAGTTGATGAAAAATAGCCCAATTTTACTGCCCTCGGCTGTGCATGTGAAGTTGTAGACTTCACAGCAATTTTTGATAGTAAATTTAAATAAAACGGTTAAAAACAAACAAGATCCCGTTTTATAATCGAGATCTCATTCCCAACATTTAATGTGGGGACCATTGACAAAGGAACGGGATCCCATTTCCCTGTCAATGGTCACGTCATTTAATATTGGGAAACGGGATCCCGCTTTATAAAATGAGATCCTATTTCCAAAAAAATTGAATTTGGATTTGCTTTGTGGTCAGATTTTTGCCTTGTATTTTGGTTCGGGAAAAGCATTGGGAATCTGAACCTAGGCCTTCAACCTGGTTGGTTTGACCTGCAAGTTGAAGGTCAAGTAACAATGCCAGAGAAAAATACCGAGTTTGGACATATGGCTGACGACTTTTTTTGCAGAATTTTTTGACAAAATTAAAACCCATTTTGGATGAGACAATACAGATTCCAAATATGTAAATGTTTTTACAATTGGATTATTTTTTCTATTTTTCAATTAATTTATGATGAAACTAGTCCATAAACTTTAAATATCAGGGTTTTTTAATATTTTAATAACTTTTGATCAACATAACATTTTGACGAATGGATTGCACGAGAACAAAATTCAGACAATTCTTTTCAATTTAAAAAAAAATCAAAAAATGATAAGTTTAGGTCATCTTATGCGTGTCGTACACGACGATTTTTCAAAATGACAAATATGCCTAATAAAAATTGAACAAAAAAAAATATTCAATAAAAAATTACAAAAAAATATCGAGAACAAGCTTTAGTGAGTCACAAATCTTTTCCCAAAAAGATTTAGAAAAATACGATAATTTAGGTCAAAATATGGATGTCGTACACATGCATGGTATGGTAAAAAAAAAGTGACTTTTAAACAGTGGTTTTCAGAAACACCTATTGAAACTCAATTTGTACAATATGGGTATTGAAATAAATTACATATTTGAAAACTAGACTTTGAGTACTACATTTTATGATTTGTGACTTTTTTGAAGATTCCATCTCTAAGTGCTTCAAATTTTAAGGTCAAATGTGTCAAATTCTGAAAATCAAGAAAAACACCACTTTTTGGCCAAAAATTGGACTCAACTTCTTGCCAGCACCCAATGTCTAGACAATAATAGATCATCCTCTATCCTTATGGCTTCAACTTTGGTAGCTTCATAATCAACTATCCATCTTCTTCTCAGAAGAAATTGAACTTTAGGATGCAAAGCATGCATGAAGGCAATTGTCGAATTAGATTAGGTAGGCACATTAGGTTGTGGAATTTTTCTCAATATTCTGGTGAATCTATCAATAAAATTCTTGACTCCCTCATCTTCTCCCTTATAAATTGAGAAAAGGGATCTCAACAAGGTAGCTACATTGACCACTACTTTGAATCTTTCAGTAAATTTGTTCCTTAGAGTATTCCAATTGGTAATGCATCCATTATCTAACCATTTGAACCAATCCACTGCTTGACCAACTAGAGATTCTACAAAAAGCTGAATGACCACATCTTCCTCAGTAACTCCAGAAATAGCACAAGCAATAGTGAAACCTTGTATATGATCCAAGGTAGGATCTTGGACATCCTCCCTAGTGAATCTTGGAAAGTGTTTTCAAGAATTGACAAGAAGAGGTGAATATCTTGGTAATGTTAGAGGTCCAAAATAGCCTCTCCATGACTGCGAGGAATTGGAAGCCATGATAAGAAAATATGAAACAATAGAGAAAAAATGTTTTAAAGAGTTGCCAATCCCTTTGAGGAAGAGATAATTTTCTAATTCAAATTAATTATGTGGTGGTGCTCTTCGGGTTGGTGGTGGGTTCTAATTTTAATTAGGTCCAGACAAAGGATTAGGATAGTGCACAATTTCAATCCTTGGAAACCTCTCAACCACTGGCCTAGGCAAGCGTTGTGCTCGTTCCTCTTCCTCTTCAAGCACAAAACTAGCTCTCATGTAATATGTTGTGCTCCTTCGTTTCCTCCATGCAAGAGTGTTCAAGTGTGAGATGATGTATTCTTGCTTAGTCGTAACCCAATCTAAATTTGCTTGCAAGACAGGAAAGATATTCTCATGCAATAACACCATCCTTAATCATGTTAAAGCAACTACCAAATTTCTATTTGTTTCCCTAATAGAGTCGCCAAAAATTTGTTGGTTGACAGATTTTTCCTTTAGAAACTAATACAAATTAACTCCATCTAGCCCAAGAAAGAGGACTAATCTATCAACAACAGTTGGAGAGATCACTATTGCATTCGTGATCTTCTTTTGAAGTTTAGTTGAGGTACAAATCCCTCTCTATAATTTTGATTTTTTGAATTTTTAGAAATCAAGGGTATGATTTTAACCAGAAATCAGAAAAGGAAAACTAACATCTATCCATAGCCATGAAAATAGATGTGATTAAAAGTGATTTGAAATTACTAACTAATGCTCAAAATTAAACTGACAAACATTCAATATCATAGCTCACAGACCAGATTATCAAAGCTTGTTGACTCGACTCATTATAATCTCAACATTTGTTGCAAATAAATGAACAAGACACCAAAGAATAGCACATCCTCACAGGGAAGGAATATTCAAATTCTTATCTAAGCTCACAAAATTATTCATAAATATTAGCATTTCATTCATAATTCATTGCACACAAACAATAAACATTTACAACAAGATAATTAAAACTGCAAAATTTGATCCTTCAATTAAGATCAATTCTCACTCATGCATCACAGTGCAAGGGGGATCAAAAATTTGGATCCTTGTAAAATATGAACAAGGGATATTTAAAACCTTACATCATAACGATCAAGATTTCTTGAAAAATTGATTCTTGAATAATAACAGTTGGTCTTCTGAATAAGCAGTTGACCAAAAACCAACCCATTTCTATCAGATTATGACAATATAGTCATTAATGACTATTTTAAGGGTGGTTATGATTGCATCACCATTTCCGATTGACAAGATGGAGGAATGAATCGACACTTGTTGTAAGTAGGTCACATGGCATACACTCATGCGAAACATCTGTGACTTCTTACTTTCGATGACAATTGGCATGCCACCTAAGATTACTTCCATGCAATTTCTTTAAATATAGAAGATCTTGTCGATGCCTGAATCCAACTTACTAAATTTCTATCACATCACCTTATTGAATTCATTGATTTTCAGGCAATTTAAATGTACTTCTAGCATTAATTTCCTTCAAGTGAATTCCACTAGTTTTCTCTCGTTCTATAAACTAGCTACATCACTCTTCATTTTGCATAATGTTAATCTCAATTTCAAGTATGTCGAGTTCTTCCAGTGATGTAGCTTTGGATGCTAGGAGTGATTTCCTTACTATTGAGGGTGTTGAGTGCAGTGTCGTGTGAAGACTGGTTGCAAACCAGCTTTGGGAGATCTTCCTCATTCAAAATCATGTGGAAGAGGGGGTTATATGAAATATTATCGGCAAGCACTTTATGTCCTAGGTGCACGTTCATAATTCTAGTGTGTTGGAGCGCTTTCTTTATAACATCGTTTGCACTTCTAAGAATTTTGAATGGGGAATCCATGCTGCTAGGCACCTAGTAAGGCCAATATTCCTGTTGTGTGTTGAAGACGCTATGATAAGTTTATCTGTGCATCCTCATGTGGGTCTGGTGGGTGATGCAATTTGTATTGCGACTTCGTTGAGAAATGAATAAGCTAGGCAAGCAGTGGCCTTGTTTTGTGTAGGGCTTGAACACAATAATATGGAGACCTATACCCACTTCGTTGAATTCAATGAGGACCTCTTTTCCCCTATGCAAATTGAGCATCTGCAAGAAGTAATTGAGGCTATTAGGATCCTCATCTTTACTCTTTACACTTAAGACCCCTTGTGTTAAAAAATCCCTCCTTTTGTGATGTAATGCAAAATGTGTTTAATACACACACACACACACACACACACACACATATATATATATGTATCTTTTTGGCTATCGAAACTGCATTGTGTAATGTGGATGTTTTTGAAATCTTCTACTTTATCTTCATGTTTTCAGTCCTCTACAATGTGCTCTTTCATTTTACATCTGCAATGGATTTCTTTATGCACTTTGAATGTTATATTTTTCACAATATGTTCATCTTCAATGATATCTTTCCTTTTTGTGAACATATTTTTGTAATAATAGCACATATCGGCTCAAATGTATGAGTGTCATATTATGGGTGCGGTCATCAAAATGTCTTTGGAGTCCGCTCAAGTTATGAAACTGTATTTACCATCACCTATGCCAAAATATCCCTTATAATATCTTCAAAGTCTCTTTTAATGAATTTTCCTCAAAAGTGACTACTTAGGAAAAATGTTTTGCCCTACTTTGAAAATCTGTTGCGAGAAAAAATAAGTTTTGAAAACCTTGTCAAGAATTGACAAAGGTTTCAAAACTACTTGAAAATCTACCAAAAGTATTTATTGTCCTTCCTCTTCACTTTGGGTATACTTAGGTTTTTACAAACACCTTTTAGCAAAAGGACACATATGTACACAAAATTTTCAAAAAGGTTGACGCATGATAGAATTTAAGTAGGACCTTTAAGACTATTATCTCATAAAGAGGTTAGGAAACCCTAGCAACTTCTAACCTAGGTTTATAAACCAAAGGAAAAGTGATAAATAAATTATTTGGGTCATTTTAAAGGTAAGGCATTATTTTTGTAAAGATGATCAAAATCGGTGGCAACAAGTATCAAAGCTATTTATCTTGCCAGTCTATGTGTTCAAAGTTTAATTTTGCATGTTTTAGTTTTATGCAACATAATGATAAAGCAACCAAATATCATTTGAGGGAGATCAAAAAATAAATTTTATTGGTAGAGAGTTCAAAGACTAAATCATACCCTATAGAATATATTATAAAACACAATAGTATTGGTATAAAGAGAGAAGATAATAAATATGGACAACAAATTTGAGAGTCAAGTCAAAATTTTGATTTGATGTTCAATAAGATGTCATAGTTGCTTCATAAGATGGATAGTAATATGAATATGCTTAAACAAATAATTGAAGAAGCAAGTTATTTCAGGAGTAATAATATATATGCCACTTAAAGTCACACATAAAGGACTTTCTTGTTTTAGCTATAAGACCCACTCAACCTACCTTTCTAAATAAAGAGGTGGAGACTCCAGAGCTTGAAGCCCAAAACTAATTTTTGGATGATATCAAGGCTTGTAATGAAGAATAAAAAACCCTTCTTGAGGAGATCCAATGTGGCATCTCTCACTAATTATATGAACATGAAGAAATTCTAGAATGTTTACAGATATGGGCTTAGGAAACAATCCTTTTAGAAATATGTGTAGCAAGCTTTGTAATGTTGACACTCTCTCCTTCTAATGGATCTAACAAATTCTCAACTCGTACATTAGTACAAAAGCTAGACATGTACACGTCTCTCAAACTTATGACTAAAGATGAAGCAATCATTTTTTCTACCTTGAATTTGGAGGGTACTACACATGATTGGTAGTACCATGGTCTAATCACTCAAGGTCATGAATCCATCACCTCATATGATAAATTCTACAAAATTTTGATCAAGAGGTTTGATTGGAATGTTCCTAAAGTTTATTTCAATTATTTGACTTAGCTTAAATAGTGTGGTTTAGTGGAGAACTTTGTAGCAAAGTTTAAAAGTTTTCAATGATGGTGACATACATCATAGAGAGAACATTAACTATGTTCCTCATTGAAGGGTGAACTAAATCTCTTAAGGGGCTAGTCAAGGGTTTCAAACCACCTACTCTACAAGAGGCCATCAAATGGGATTTGGCACTAGAGACTTCAATGGCAAAGAATAAGTTCCAAACCAAAACCTTCATTCCAAAAAATTCTTTTCACAAAATTATAAAGTAGACTAATATTTTTCTATCAAACTAGACATTGATGTGAGGAATGAATTGAGAAGGAAGAATTTGTGCTTTAGTTGTAAGGACCAAAGCTCACCCGGAATGAATTATTGAGAAAGAACAAGTGCATTACATTGAGGTAAAGTTTGATGAACCAAAGAGTGAAGAAGAATTTGAACAGGAGATGTGAGAAGAAGAATATCAAGCAAAGAGGAAGAGGTAATCTCAAGAGGCACTCTTGCATGAGATAACAATATAGAGTTGTGTCACACTTTTGGATAACAAAATAGTTTAGGGAAATTTTGTTTTTCTATTAACAATTTTAGGAAAAAGGGTTTTATCCAAAACGATGTGGCAATAAGAGTTTCAAGAGAAACCCATTCACTCAAAACCACTAAAACTATAATTTAATTCAAAAAATCAAACATATTTTATACATATTTTATTTTTGTATGGAAATTTTTGATCAAATCCTTTTCAAAAAAAAGTGTTTTGGTCAAAATGGTTTCACCTGGAACTATCTATGTGGTAACCTAACCTCTCTTTTGAGGCAAATTCAACAAAAACTCAATTTCAACTCCAAATTTATCCAACCAACAACACTTTAATGAAAATATTAAAATACCCTTTTGTAGAGATTGGATTCTAGAATCCAATTTCATTATTATTTTGATTAAATTTATTTTATTTTTTAAATTTAATGCAAGTACGTTATTATTATCAAATATGAGTTGATTAGATATTAAAAATAATATTAAACATTTTAAATTATTTTGAAAAATATATGGTGCACTAAAGGAGAGGATCCTCTCCAAGAGGGTTTTTTTTTAAATAAAAAAAAATTGACATTTATGAAAAATATGACATTTCGATTAAAGTTGGAGTTAAAAAAATTATCAAAATTTGATTTTTTTCTATGCACTAGATTTTCAATTTATTTATGCGGAAAAAAATATCTTCTACTTTTTTTTGTGGCATTCCATTAACCTCACTTTAAAAAGATATAGCAATTCAAATTATTTTCTTAAATTACAAAATAAATATATCTAACTAATTTAAAAAAAAATTAAAAATTAGACACAACTATATTAATTATTCTACATTTTATTAGTATACATCACTTTAAAAAACAAATTAGAAATGTTACTTTTAGGTAATCCAAGTTGAAAATTTGTATTTGTGTTAAAGAAATGACGCAATTCTAAAAATTTCCCCCACACTCTCTAGTACTTTGAGGTACAATCTCTTTCACATATGTGGGGTCCAACAAGGTCAAAGATTATTGTACTTATTAACATTGGTACAACTCATAACTTTGTTGATGAGGGATTGGTGGTCAAGTGAGGCCTCAAGACAAAGGACTTGTATGTGACTACAAAACACATCAACAAAAACATTACACATGAAATTAGCAAGAAGCAAACTTACACAAAAACTAAAAAATCAAAAGGCTACAATAGAAATTTTTGTTTTGCCACTCACTTAAAAAAAAGGATGATCCAACTTAGAATTGTTAGGATTTAGGTGACATCAACCTTGTAAATCTACTAATTAATTATTTTCCTAATGTCTCTTGTAAATTACCCATAAGAGGTGAAACTGTTTAACCAACGGTAGTGAAAGAGCTCATGTAAAGATGAAGTTACTATTACCATTTGTCTTTTGGGAAAAGGAAAAAATAGTTGGGCGTCCCATTTAGAATCTCCTATTTTTGGAGGGTTATGACATCCGTCATAAGTTGTAAGAGTATCTATGACACTATGACAACTATGACAACATTTATGATAGCATGTATGACATATTGCTTTCATAGGTGCCCATGCATGAGAGATGTCTTATGACAGTTGTAAGAGCATTTGTAAGTTGTTATTTTGGGTGGATTTGGCGGTTGCAAGGAGGTAGTCGTGGGTTTTTCCATGTGTTTTTGATGCATTTTGTTTGGTGATACCATGGTGGTATTCATCCCCACAAGTTTCTATAAAATGGGGCCTTGAGCTAGAGTTCTTCATTTAGTTTTGTTTAGTGTGTAGGTAACAGGGTGTTGCCATATTTTACAAAGATATTCAGAGAAGTGTATTGTTGTTGTAATCTCTCATTGGATTAGTAATATACTTGCCTCTCTCTTTCTGTGGTGGATTTTTTTCCCTTAGGGGTTTCTCCATGTAAATCTAGTGTCATGTGTCATGGTTTTCTATTTCTTGATTTGATTTTGTAATCACATACATTTAAAGGTTAATCTTTGGATTTAGATTGCATTGTAAGCTTTCTTCACCTTGTTTTACAACATTTGGTATCAAAGCTAATGGTTTTGTTGAGAAATGGACGCTTTTCTCTTAAGTGTTGAAGGTTTTTTGTTGTAGTGGGAGCTTTTGCTTTGTGGATTTTTTGCAGATTTATGAAAGATTGTATAATGTGGCCTCTACCTCTTGTCAAGATATTGAGAATTTCAATGGCACTAGTTACAAGATGTGGAAGCTGAAAGTTGAAGATCTCCTTCAAGAGAGAGATCAGTGGTTGGAAATTTTAGAAGAGAAGAAACAAACTAGTTCTACTATGTCAAAATAAGATTGGAAGAAGTTAAACAAGAAGGCATGAGGAACCATTCGGTTGTGTCTTTCAAACTTAGTCCTCCTAAATGTCTCTACAAAGGACATTGCATACAAGCTATGGAGGAAAATAGGTGAAATCTACCAAACTAAGAGTCTGTCTAACAAGTTATATCTAAAAAGACATTTGTATTCTTTGAAATTGAAGGATGGTGATTTGATTATTGAACATTTGAATGCTTTTAATTTGATTATAAGTCAACTTGCATCGATAGATGTTAGTATAGCCGATGAAGATAATTTTATTTTGTTGCTTTGCTCTTTGCCTGATTCTTGGGAAAATATAATCGTTTCCATAAATAGCGGTGGTACAGAACTGAAGATGGAAAATATTATTCCTATACTCCTTTCGGAAGAAATGCAAAGAAAAACCATGAATGTTGGCTCCCAAGATGCCTTGCATGTGTGGGGAAGGTCCAAGGAGAAAGGGCCTAAATGGGATAAAAAGAAGGACAAGTCAAAAGGACGTTCTAAAACCCCCAAAAAGAGCAGAGTGAAGTGTTGGAACTGTGGAAAAAGAGGGCATGTGAAGGAGTGTAGGAATAAGAAAAAGAGCACTAAAACCTCCACAGATAAGTCCTCTGATGATGGTGATTCTAAAGCTTTGTTTATTTTTGCTAACACTACTAGTAATGATGCTTGGCTTATTAATTCAGGTGCACTCTTTGTAATTCAAATTTTGTAACTAGGACTAAAAATGCATGTATGTTGTGGCACCATAGATTGGTTCACATTGGTGAAAAAGATCTTAAGCCCATACTAGATAAGAGACTAGTAGATGGCATTTCTAATTATTTTGTTGGAAAGAGTGATTTCTGTGAACATTTTGTGTTTGGTAAACAAAATAGGTTATCATTTCCTAAAGGAGTTAATAAAGCTAAGGGACTTTTAGAACTTATTCATTCAGATGTATGTGGTCAAATGGATGTTGATTCTTTGAATAGATCTTGATATTATGTTTCCTTCATTGATGATTTTTCAAGATATACTTGGATTTATTTTATGCATTCAAAATCTAAAGTTTTCACTAAGTCCAAGGAATTTAAAGCCTTCATTGAAAAGCAATTAGATTATAAGATAAAAGTATTGAGAACTGACAATGGGGGTGAATATTCCTCTAAGGAATTTGATGAGTTTTGCAAACATGCAAGAATTGTTAGGCAAAAGACTACACCTTATACTCCCCAACAAAATGTGGTAGCAAAAAGAATGAACCATACATTAATGGAAAGAGTTAGGAGCATGTTAAGTAGTGCTAATCTAGACAAATGCTTTTGGGCAGAAATTGTTGGTACTACTTGTTATTTAATAAACAAATCTCCTTGTAAAGCTCTTGTTGATAAAACACCTTATGAAATGTGGTTGGGTAAAAAGCCTTTAGTTTCACATTTAAGGGTTTTTGGTTGTGAGGCTTTTGTTCATGTGCCTCTAGAGAAGCGATCTAAATTGGATCCAAAAGCTCGTAAATGAATCTTTGTAGGATATGGTGAGAATGTAAAAGGTTATAAGCTTTGGAATCCTTTAACCCGTAAAATGATCTTTTCTAGAGATGTGATTTTCTAGGAATTTAGTGCTAACTTAGGTGAAGAACAATCAAAGGTAAAGATAAAAACAGTGCAATTTAAAACTAAGCAGGAAGATGCACATGTGGAAGAACAAAGAGATGGACTAGAAGAAGAAGAGGAAGAAGAAGAAGAAGAGAGTTCAAGTGAAAGTTTTGAAGAGTCTATTATAACAAAGAAAGTTGATCATAATGAAGAACATGAGGAAGAACCTCTTAGTCCACCTTTGAGAAGGCCCACAAGACAACAAAATCTAGTTGATAGGTATAGCCCACCATATTTTCATTATAAGTTTGCTTTATTAAGTACTGACGATGAACCTAGATCTTACAGAGAGGCTCTCTTCCGAAGAAAGTGAGTCTTGGATGCAAGCCATGCAGGAGATGTTGGCTTTGGATAGTTTTGATACCTGGGATCTTGTTAGTTTTCCTAAAGGAAGGAAGCCCATTGGATACAAGTGGGTATACAAGAAGTTTGGTGCAGATGGTCGGTTAGAGCAGTACAAGGCCAAATTGGTGGCCAAGGGCTTCTCCTAGAGAGAGGGAGTTGATCTTGGTGAAATAGTATCTCTTCTTGCTAAGCTAACCTCTATTAGGTTCCTATTATCTATTGTTGTTACTTGTGATTTTGAAGTAGAGCAAATGGATGTTAAAATTGCTTTCTTGCATGGGGATCTTGAAGAAGAGATTTATATGCGATAGCCTGATGGTTTTGTTGTGAAAGGAAAAGAATGCTTGGTTTGTAGGTTAAAACGGTCATTGTATGGTCTGAAACAATAACACAAGATGTGGTACCAAAATTTTGATGCCTTTGCATTAAAGTTGGGTTATGTTAGAAGTGAAGAGGATCACTTTGTTTATATTAAGTATTGATGATCAGATACTAATTATTGTCTTGTATGTTGATAACATGTTTATTGGTAATAGCAAGGCAATGATTAGAGAGCTCAAAACTCATCTTTCTAACGCATTTGATATGAAGGGCTTAGGGGTTGCTAGATATATTCTTGGGATGGAAATCAACAAGGATCGACTACACAGAAAACTTTGATTAAGTCAAATTAAGTATGTTGATACTATTTTGATGATGATATTGAGGAGATGTCTAATGTTACTTATGCTAGTGTTGTTGGTAGTTTAATGTATGCAATGGTTTGTACTAGACCAAATATAGCCCAAGCAATGGGAGTTCTAAGCAGGTTTATGTTTAATCCTGGTAAAGAGCATTGGACTTTTGTTAAAAGGGTGTTTAGGCACTTGCTAGGTACTTCTAATTATTGTTTGGTTTATCATGGTACTGATAATGTGGATAAATCATTGGACATACAAGGTTTTGTTGATGCAAATTGGGCAGGTGACTTGGATAGTCGAAGGTCTACTAGTGGCTATGTGTTTACTTAGTTTGGAGGTTCAATGAGTTAAATAAGTTAAAGGCAACCTACAATTGCATTGTCCACCACTGAAGCAGAGTATATGGCTGCTACTCATGCCTCTAAGGAGGTTGTATGGCTACAGAGACTTGGTATTGGTATTGGTTTTAATTGCAAGACAGTGAGAATCGGATGTAACAGTCAAAGTGTCATATGTTTGGCTAAGAATCCTATGTATCATGCTCATACTAAGCATGTTGATGTTCAATATCACTTTGTGTGAGAAATGGTTGAGAATGGACAAGTCCTAATTGAAAAAATACACTTTGGATAATGTTGCAAATTCTCTCACAAAGCCCATAACCATTGATAAGTTCTCATGGTGTAGGAAGGCCATGGGCCTTGATCACTGTACTTAATTTTATGTTGATATATCTCTATGGGTGTAATTTACAATGTATGATGTCAAGTGGGAGAATATTAAGATTTAGGTGACAACAACCTTGTAAATCCATTACTTAATTATTTTCCTAATTTCTCTTGTAAATTACCCATAAAAGGTGAAACTGTTTAACCATCGATGGTGAAAGAGCTCATGTAAAGACGAAGTTATTGTTGGAAGTTTGATTGTCATTGATGTCAAAAAGGAGTTTATGGCTAGTCATGATGGTCATTGATGTCAAGTGGTCTTGCTTTGAATGAGGAATTTGAAGTTGCAGTGCAAGCCTTGAAGTGTTGAGGAAGTTTGGGCTTCAGGCCTCGGGCTTAGTTTATATTGCTTGCCAAAGAAGGAAAGGGTTAGACAAATTAAGCCAAGTCTAATCAGACATCGAACTTTGGGCTTGAGCCTTACCTGATACTGCATGGTTTCAGATATTGAGCTTTGGCCGTACCTCTTACCGAATGCCTTAGAAGAATTGAAGAAAGATTGAGCTAAGTTCAAAAAGTTTCAGACTTCAAACTTTGGGTGTACCTTGTATCAAATGCACAACGGAAAAGGAGTTAGAAAGGACATCAAACTTCTGGCATAGGGGTTAAGGCTTATGCCTTAATGGAAAGTGGAGTATGGAGTATGCAAGAAACCTGAACCCCGACCCCCGAAAAGGTTTCGGAGTTTGCGGGTCAATAAGAAGGCTTACACCTTACCATAAAGTCCAGTAAGCGATAAGATGTATGTGGGAACCTCGACCCCCAAAATGGTTTCGAACTTCACGAGTTGGAGTTAAGGCACTTCGACCCTTGAAATGGTTTCGAACTTCGCGAGGTGGAGCTAAGGCTTATGCCTTAACTGAATGCAAAGAGATGGAAGGGGTATGAAGGAACTTTGAACCCTAACTTCCAACATCTCAAAGGAATTTTGAAGTTTGGTGTGATGGTTCACGAATGGTATGAAGGTGGCAAAGGGTAAGGCCAATGGCCGAAACCCGAAAGCGCAGGACAAGTGGCATATTCCTGCCATTTCTCAAAAGGTTTGTGGGACCCAATGATGGTCAATGCAGGCTCGCGGGGAGATGATACGTGTCCTCAACAAGTAAGCAATATGAAGGATGAGCGACTCTTGGCCCCCAAAGAAAAGGAAATGAAAAGTAGTTGAGATTGAAGGAGTATTTCCGCAAGATGCTCATGTTGAGTTGTGTTGACCACGTGATTTGGAGGAATAGTGATATGTGGCAGAAAATGATTGATGGGTTGATTCACATCATTGTTGTGAACCATTCAGACAAGAGCTACAGCTTAGGTTTAAACTGATCAAATCAATGATTGGGTTTTAAATGCAATAACGGTTGGTTGGTGATTGGTAGATCATGGTGTGAGTTTCATGATCAATGACTTGCAGATTGAACGAATGAGAAGGTTGCACAAAAAATGAAGTAATCGCTCTAGCTACATTCTGGTGAAGGATTGGTAGAAATGAGCGATGCCATTAATGTTCAAGTGACTATGTGTCTAGAATAAGATCGAGCATACAAGAATATGAAATTAAATGCAGATCAAAACCTAAGATTGGTAGATGCCAAAAATAGCAATTACATTGAATGATGTCAATGGTTGTTTGGCTCGAGGAGAGTTGACTTGTTGGAGAAGCTATGTGAGCAAAGTTGAATGACTAAGTGTTGGATGGTGAAGGGAGAGGAGTGTGAATTGTGAGAGGGTGTTGTAGAACAAAGGTGAAGAAAAAAGGTGCATTCTCAGAATAAAGTAAAACCGGTATTTTACACATATGAACTTGTAATGTTGTAAGAGGTTGGTGCCTCAAAAAGATTGGGTTGGTGCTCAATCAAGTGTGCAATGTACCTTGAGGTTGGTGTCTCAAAACATTATCTTTGGTGTGCAATGTACCAAGAGGTTGGTGCCTCAAAACATTGTCTTAGGTGTCAATGTACCTATAAGTGGGTGCTTACAAAACATATGTAATATCTTTGATTGTGAGGTTGGGTTTGAGCAATAGGCTCAAGCACCTTTTCTCACCATGGTTTTTCCATTATAGGGTTTTTCACATACATCTAGTGTCTTCTTATGTGTGTGTTGTTTTGCTTGATCTTTAATCTTGTCTATTGTTTTAATGTGTTCAAAATTTGTATACACTAATTCACCTTCCCCCGCCGCGCCACCTTCCCCCCTCTCAATGTATTGGTGTTCTTTCAACAGGTACTATTACCGCTTTGTTAGAATTAGGTGTTGTACACCTTGCATAATGTTTGTAATGTTTTATTTATTTATTATGTGTGGTGCACCTAGGGGTTTCTAGGTGAACGTGCATCACAAGGAGTTATAATGTTGGGGCCACTTTGTTGTATGTAACATTGGGACATAATTGTAAAATGTAATTATTTAATATTGGGGAATAATAAAAAAAATAATAAAGTACCCAATATTAAATGTGGGGTCACATGATGTAGTATTTTTGGGCACATGGTTTATGTAATACCACTTGGTGGTTTTGTGGGAGCTTGTTTCTATAAAAGCAACCACAAGGGTAGTTGTTTAGTGTTGGATCAAAATTGGTCAAGGTTGAGCTTGTGCATGTGTGAGGGTTTGAAGCATGGCATGGGATGTGTGGATTCATGCTTGGTCACATGGAATGCATGGATAGCTTGTGCTTCAGAAGTGTTCATGGAGTCTCTGCAGATGTATTGTAATGGGTTTTCATTGCTGAATAATACATGGAGTGTGGATGCTTTTGGAGGCTGGGTTTTTCCCTGTTGAGGGTTTTCCCAGGGTGTATCTTGTGTCATCTTTCATGGGTATGTTGTCTATTCTCTTGCATGTTGATGTTGAGTATTTTACTTGTATGTTTTCAGATTTTGGTTATGTGGAAATTGTCATTACATGGCTGCATAGTTTCCTTACAAGTGGTATCAGAGCTTTGGTTATTGGATTGTATAACCCTAGGTTGTGTGAGAGAATGAAAGACAATGGCAAGATATAGGGTTTTGCAGGTGTTTTATTGCAGATTTGAGGGTTTTGGGTTTGCTGTTATGATGGGTTGTTTGCAGATTTGGGGTATAAGAAAATTTGGCAAAATAGGGTTTCTTGGTCATGCATTTAAATGAGGGTTTTGGGGGTGAGATTTCACTGATGACCTCCTAGGACAAAATGGACCTCATGGTTGGATTCAGGTTGGCTGAGAGAGAAATTTTGACATATAACATGCCTTATTTTGGTTACAAAAAAAAAAATGCTTCCCCTATTCGGTGTACAGGGGTCGACGGTACAGTCGTCACAAAAAAATAAAAATATTAAAAAATCCGAAAATAATTTTTCCGCCCGTCGGTTAAAAACCCTGCAAAAAAAAAAAAAATTATTAGAAATTAAAAAATAAAAACAAAAAATAAAAACAAAAAAAAATTGAAAAAAGGTTTGGGGGGTCGCAGACCCCGTCCCTGTCATCTTGGGTGACATGTCTTGGACAGTGTATCGATATGGCGCAGCTGGTACAGTGTCGGTACCCAAGCTTTAAAACTTTTAATAAAATTTTAAATTTTTCAAAAATCCGCCAAATGAAATGAAAAATTCCGCCATTCAATTTTTTTAAGTGGACTTCAAAATTTTAAAAGATGGAGTTGAATGTTGCATCGGGTCCACCGGGGGAGTGGAATATTTTTTGAAAATTTTGAAAAATTAAATTGTATTTGAATGGATTTTGAAATCCGCCGCCCACCCACCACCGGCGTGCCACCGGAGAGCCACCTGAAGGTTGATTTACAGCAGTTTTTTTCAAACGCATATAACTTTTGCCCAGAGTGTCGGATTTTCGACTTCTTATAGTCGTTGGAAAGCTGGTTCCGAGCACTACACAGTGGTATAGGTTTTGTTCCATGATTTTGCAGTTTTGACAGTGTTTTGTTTGGTTGAAGTCAGATGTTTATTTTAAGCTTTGAGAGGGCATATCGGGTGCATACGGAGTCGGATTTTGGACTTCGAATAGTCAACGGAAAGCTTGTTCAGAGCACTTTACAGTGGATTAGGTTTGGAGTTATTTTGGCATGGTTTATTTGCTGTTTTCTTTATCTGAGATGTTTATGGGTCTCTTTGACTATGGTGTTATTATGAGCTTATGGATTGCCGGATTTTGGTGATATTTGATGATGGATTCATTGTATGCTTAGTTGTACATCTCAGATTGTTCTATTTTTGACATAGTTATCAGCATGTATGTTGCATTGTTGTATCTACAAGTTGTGCAATGTTGTAGGCGGTCTATACTTACTTGTTGCACCTATGACTTGGATATGGGTTGTCTTTGCCCATTGATATTTCAATGTTGATGCATGATCAGTTTTGGTGGCTTGGTTTAGTCACTTGGTTTGTTGTTTTGGTTGTCATGTTGAGGAGGTGAGATGGTATTACCAGGTACAGTCATGATATGAGATCTATGTAGTCGACTATGATTATGTAAATATGTGGACATGGTTGGGTTGATTTGTTGGTACATTTGGTGGTGATCATGATGTCATGGATGTTTCTTGTGCATTAGAGACTTTGGCATGTTATGATGGTTTTATGCAGGTGCATTGTTGGTGGTGTTGGATTGGTTCCTGATTATGGTCGTGGCGGTGTATCTTCTTGGTTTGAGGAGATTGGTATCACGATGTCATGGATAGCTTGGTTACACGGTTCAGTGGGAGCTTGTGACAGTGATGGTTTGGCGGTGATGGATATGATGGTTTGGTGGTGTATCTTCTTGCTTTAGAGGATGGTTATCATGTTGTCATTGAGAGCTTGGATTCACAGGTCTTGTGTGAGCTTATGACAGTGTTGGTTTTGTGCATCATGGTGCCATGGGATTGCTCGGTATCACGGTTCAGTGGGAGCATTTGGCAATGATGTGGATCCATTGGTTATTATGGATGGTTGTCTTCAGCAGGTGATCTTTGGTGTCATGGAGGAGCTCTTGGATTCTGTGTGCTACAGTGAGAGTTCTTTGACATTAGGTGTTGGAGATGTTGAGGTATTATTTATGACTTGTTGGTTTTGACAGGTGATCCTTGGTTGTAGGATGGTTTTGTTATTATGTCATGGTATACTCTTGATTACTAGTTTAGAGTAGTGGCATGGTGCATGTTATGATGATTTATTCATGTGATCTTCTTTTGAGAGGATGTGAGATCATGGTGTTATGTTTATGTTCCTGATTCTGCAGTTGGAGCTATGATTTTGATCTTGGTTGGTTCTCTTTGTATTGAGTACATTGATCATTTGCTTGGTGTTTAGCATGGATTGATCGGTTACAGGTGCTCATGGATACTTGGAGACATAGGTGAGGCTTGGTGTTCTCTTGTGGTTAGAGACATGTTTTGAGATGGTTACTCTTGATGAGGTTTTAGCAGGAAGTCCGAGGGAGCCTACACCTTGGTTGGACGTGAGTTCAACATGGACCAATGAGGAGAGTGTTCTTGGTTGAGTCATGATGACTTGGATATCCTGGAGGAGCATTCTCATTCCCCACTCTTGGTCTACTCGACGGTTCACTTGAGAGGTATTGCCCATTATTCCTTCAGGTGCATTATGTTTATGCTTTGTCTTCTCATGGATATGGATCTTGAGCCATGGATATTTGGTTTCTAGAGGGTTCATTTGAGGAGTGTTGGCATGTTTATCTCCTTGTACATGTTGGGTTTAGGAGATGGTTTATTGGGCTGATTTCTTTGGTTTAGGAATGATTACTTTGAGTTTGATCTTCTTGCTTTGAGATGCTTACATCCATGTTAGTTACATGTGTTATGTTTGATCTTGGTGATTGGATGGATGGATGTGGTTATGGATTTTGTTTTGGGGTATTATGGAGGAGATCATACTTGACACAGTTGGCATTTAGAGGTGTGTGTGTAGGAGGACATGCTACAGGTGTTTGGTTTGCAGGTTTTGCTTATCATTGTGGATGTTCCTTGGTACTACATGTTTACTTCTATGAGATGCTGGTAGTAGACTTGGTATGCCTTTGTGATGGTGCCTTTTTTGGGATGTTAACGAAGCGACGCGTTGAATGCGCTCATTCCAGGTTTGCATTCATCTTGACATTGCCCATGCAGTGGGAGCTCTTGGATGTGTATGTCATGCTTTGACAGGTTTGCACATGGAGTTCGTTATTGTGGTTTATGGGTGGATATGTTGTTGGCATAAGTTTACTATGTTATGTATACCTTGGAGGTATGGATAGTTGGATGTGTTGGCATTTGTTGTGGATGTCATTTCAGCTATGGTGATTTATTCTTGATAGCTACTGGTGCATATTGGATTCAGTGTTTGTGTTTTGAGATATCAGGTTGAGGCAGGTTTATGCTTCTTTGTGACAGTTAGTGTGACATCTCTTTGGATGTGTTCTTATCTTAGTGCAGTTGGCATGGTGGAGGATGGGAGCATTCATGGATGAGATGGTGGTCACCTTGGTTCTTGTTACAGGTATCTTGTTGGAGCACATGGAGCACTTGGATTCCTAGATTGTACATGCCTATGGAGATTTTTACCCCTTATGCAATATAGAATTAGGTGAATTAGGTGTACACCTTGCATAATGTTTGTAATGTTTTATTTATTTATTATGTGTGTGGTGCACCTAGGGGTTTCTAGGTGAACGTGCATCACAAGGAGTTATAATGTTGGGGCCACTTTGTTGTATGTAACATTGGGACATAATTGTAAAATGTAATTATTTAATATTGGGGAATAATAAAAAAAATAATAAAGTACCCAATATTAAATGTGGGGTCACATGATGTAGTATTTTTGGGCACATGGTTTATGTAATACCACTTGGTGGTTTTGTGGGAGCTTGTTTCTATAAAAGCAACCACAAGGGTAGTTGTTTAGTGTTGGATCAAAATTGGTCAAAGTTGAGCTTGTGCATGTGTGAGGGTTTGAAGCATGGCATGGGATGTGTGGATTCATGCTTGGTCACATGGAATGCATGGATAGCTTGTGCTTCAGAAGTGTTAATGGAGTCTCTGCAGATGTATTGTAATGGGTTTTCATTGCTGAATAATACATGGAGTGTGGATGCTTTTGGAGGCTGGGTTTTTCCCTCTTGAGGGTTTTCTCAGGGTATATCTTGTGTCATCTTTCATGGGTATGTTGTCTATTCTCTTGCATGTTAATGTTGAGTATTTTACTTGCATGTTTTCAGATTTTGGTTATGTGGAAATTGTCATTACATGGCTGCATAGTTTCCTTACACGCTTGTCTTTTAAGAAAAGGACAAAGTAGCTAGGCATCCCATTTGGAATCTCCTATTTTTGGAGGATTATGACATCCATCATAAGTTGTAAGATTATCTATGACACTATGACAACTATGACAACATTTATGATAGCATTTATGACAAATTCCTTCCATATGCGCCCATGCATGACAGAAGATTTAAGACAACTGTAAGAGCATCTATAAGTTGCTATTTTGAGTGGATTTGGTGGTTGCAAGGAGGTAGTCATGGGTTTTTCTATGTGATTTTGCTACATGTTTAGTGATAAATGGTGGTATTCATCCACACAAGTTTTTTTATAAAATGGGGCCTTGAGCTAGAGTTCTTTGTTTAATTTTGTTCAATGTGCAAGAAACAAGGTGCAACCAAATTTTACAGAGATTTTCAAAGAAGTGTATTGCTAGTGTAATCTCTCATTGGATTAGTAATATACTTGGCTCCCTTCCAATGGAGTTTTTTCATGTGTTATAGTTTTCTATTTCTTGATTTGATTCTATAATCACATACATTTAAGAGTTAATCTTTGCATTCAGATTTACAATTACAATTGGTTAAAGTTCTTATTGCAAGCTTTCTTCACCTTGTTTTACAACAAGAAGAACCCTACAATGAAAGTGATGTTTGCATGATTATAATTATTACTATTATAAACATCTTACATCTATCTAGAAAATGCCAAACTATATTAGTTTTGAACTATTTTATTTCCTTAAAGTGTGACCATCAAATCAAGCTATTTCCTCAACTTGGGGTGATTTTGAACATGAGTTGCCCATCAATTAAGTGATTATTGTCCAACAAAAATTTGGATGCTCCCACAACTACTATAGATGGAGGATTGCTTGACAAGAATCCTTACAACTCCAAGAGTGGAACCTCTAATGTTCACTTAGCTTCACTTGTCCCAACCTTCAGCAAATCCACTTATTGCTCCAATCAATCCATCAACTATGCCCATCTCCACTATACATTTTACTTTACTTTAAAATTATTTAAAATTTATTATTTATTTTAATTTATTTAAATAGTTATTCATATTTATATAAAAATTATTTTATTTTACTTACATAGCTTACTTTATTTTTATTTACTTAAAACTTTTATTATTCTACTTCAGAATTATTTTATTTTACTTATATAGTTTATTTTGTTTTAATTTAATATTTAATCTTTATTTACTTTACAATTAATTTATTTCTTTAGAAAACTATTTTATTTTACTTTTACTTAAAGAATGATTTTGTAAATTTTTTTAAATATGTATTTTTGATTTGTATGGACACAATCACATGATACAAGGTAACTGCAGTGTCTTGTTCCCACTATAGAACATCTCTCCACATAACAATGCTACAAAACAAAATAAAATGGTTGACCAAATTTCAATTAATCCTAACATTATAAATAGGGCTAGCATTCGACAACCCCTAAGCTAATATTCACAAACTACTTTTAGCCACCCACCAAGTTGATAATACGCTTCCCAAAATATAAGACTTTAACACGAACGACCATGACAATTCCATTCTTCTTTAACACCATGTCATAGAATATGTAAGAGATTCAACAGTCTAAATATTTAATCTTTTGATGGGAAATCTCCCTCAACAGTTAAGGGTTCGTGACCCTATTTCATGAAAACAAAAAGCCCTTTAGAAACATAAAAGAACATTGTTGAAGCTACTCCATACGAACCTACGAGTTTTTAGACCATGGAAATTAATACATTTCATTAACCTCCTAAGTCTTTGGGAACCTAATAGTTGCCATGAAAAATAGTGTTGTAACAGATGTTTCTCGTTAGCAACCTCTTCAGAAGACAATAAACATGGGATTTCAGGAGAGATTAAATAAGAAAAGACTACTTTTTATTGTTTAGCCAACCAAATTCAATACAATGCAACATCATCAAAACTCACCTTAAAAAGGCATTTTACACCCAAAAATACTCCTTTATAGTCAGTCATCCATCAACCAATCATTGTATACCCTGACAAGTTGATAACCCACCCCGGAATACATGTTTATTAACATAACCACTAGAAGACTATTTTACATTATTATTCAACACCATGGAGCAAAATACTGTCTAGAAATGTAGATGATTCAACAATGTAGAGATTTGTACTTCAAATGGGAAAACTACCTTTAACAACTAATAATTTGAGTTTCCAGACATGATAATAAATTCTTAGAGAAGATCTATAGAAAGATACATTAAAGAACACTATCAAAATAACTCTATATAAAACCAATACAAATTTCAAAAAGTAGAAATAAAATATTTCCCCAACGCAATTCACAAGTGGTTCGCTGGATCCTGACTCTCTGAAATATCATTCCAGGTTTCCTTTAACTCTCATTCGCATAGAACAAAACTGAGTTTCTTCAACACAACAGCCAGCATATCAATTTTCTCTCTACAAGAGTTAAAGCACGCCTGAAATGATGTTTCATAGGATTGGGGTCCACAGATAACTCTTATGAATTGTAGTGAGGCCAGGTAAAAGTCATGATGTTAATGAAATATTTTACTTCCACATTTCAAAATTCACACCAGATCAATTTCCTCTTATCCATATGAGCTATCCTCAGGAAAAAATCAAGTGTCCCTTCCATACCATCAGATGTCCAACTCAGAACCTGCATTTTGTAGAGTGAATAAAGCTCGAGTCTATAACAAACATCCCATTTTTTCTCTACATATTTGTGAGCTTCTAAAGTGAAAAAATCGGGTGTTCCTTCCATCTCATTAGGTGTCCAACTGTGAACCTGCACTTAATAAAGTGAACAAAGCTCGAGTCGTACTCTTTGAACTTGTAAGACCCTGGCACACTCCTTTGCATAAGACAACAATTAATCATCGTCAAAGTCCTCCAACAGTCAGCATCATTTACAAGTTATCCAAGAGTACTAAGTCTCTCAACAACCATTGTTTTTTGATAATATCAATATAAACATTAACTCAACAAACACATGAAATTCATCTACATGTCAAGGTTTATCAAGAGCAAAATAAAGTGCCTCTTTCATGTCATCAATCCAGAAGTCCAACTGTGCAATCTCATTTCCTATTCTATGAACTTGGTAGCTTCAATTTGTTTATGTCACATTTTTCATTCATTCTCCCAGAAGCGTTTAAATATTTGAACAAAAGCCTATATTTCTCAACTTCAATCACTAGTCTCCTTTCTGAATTTTTTGTTGATTGTGATCCCTTTTTTATGGTTTCTAATTTGTTCAAATGCCTATCTCAATGATGAAGCTTTACATGACATAATTTAATTAGCATCATTACCAAATTCCAAGAATAATTCTTCAAAACAACAATAATGTCTAAACTATCACAATTAGGCATAATCTAAACTATCCATACAACATATGAAATATCTGAACGCCCACAATCAAAATATTGAGATAATGCTTGCAGATCTTGTTTGCTAGCTTGTCATGCACTTGAAAATTATCATTAGCCTGCTTGACAACATTAATGTAGCAGACATTTTGCTCAGCATAAAATCTGTATTGTCAGCTGGCACACTTTTTGCAAAACATCTTCGCATAGTCTTCTGAAGGAATGCTAATAAAATTCAAGGTTAGCAACTTCAAACCAAGACTCAATTGATCGCATTAAGTTCAAACTTTTTGAGGTTGAGTCCAGTTTTCTGAGAGAACGTTAATATATTAAAATTCAAGGGAAGCAGCTTCAAACCAAGGCTCGATCAATCACATTAAATTCAAACTATTTAAGATTTGAAACTTTAAACTAAGACTCTCAACCTTATGAAGTTTGAACCACAGATAACATCCACAAGTAACATAGTTCTCTCAATCATGTAAGCATCATTGCTTTAAAATTCATATCAATGAAATTTAGAGTCTAAATGCAGCCTAAAACCTTTTCCTCTGATTCTTGAAATCAAAAGAGCTGTGACAAGTGAAACCATTATATAGTCCCCCGCGCAAAGTGATGATCTCAAATGACATTTTTTTCAAGACACTTGGCATCAATGATTAGCCTCACCAGAGTCATAGTCAAACGTGAGTGAGTATCTGCATAGATACTTGCAGTCCAATGTATACGGAACCCCAATTGATGAAAGAGAAAGGCTTAAACACAAACCAACAATTACAGGGTTGCACTGCCTAGGTTGTGTTACCTCATTATCAAAGTGAAATGCACAACTAGATTACCGAGGAAATATGAGGAATACAAAAAGCATCATATCTTTCATTTTTTAAATGCAGAACATTTACTCTTGGAGATGATCATAAAAAAGCCTTATCTACCAACTTGACTTGAAATAGGTCAACTGTATTCTGCTTTGTGCCGATCATTGGTGCAAACTTGCGATAAGCACTCAATGCCAGTACGGCAATTCTTAAAAATAATTGCTATCCTTCAACGCAAATCATCACTTGATCAGAAGCATTTGTGAGATGTGAAAAATTCACTTGAATATTCATTCTAAAACCAATGCAACTATGGTCAAAACTCAATAGTACCATGTGAACTAAGGCTCTCAACCGAGAACTATGAAACACCAGTGTGCTTCATGGGCATTCTGTGGGGGTTTTAATTTCTAGGTTTTCTTAATAGTACTGCCTAATACATGCTTGCAGCCTAGGCTAGCACATCCTTTAAGGATTGAACCTTCGAAATTTGAAATTTTAGCAGCAATCGGAGAGCATCAGCCTCTTGACTGAAAATAATAACGTTGAAAAATTATCAGCCATAGCAATGATATATGACTTGTCGGTGTAAAACTATGACAATGTATGAGAACCTTGAGTATTCAATTAAAACCTGCCATGTCCTGAAGAGAGAAGCAATGCATATTGCACCCATATGCTTCTATAATACTCTGTAATTGCATTAATTACCTATAAACTGACAGCCAGAACGGTTATATTATGGCAAGAAAAGTATGCATGAACTAATGAAAATATATTTTAAAACAAGCACTTCTGCACACAACAGTGCAGTGAGAAACTAGCCATCAAAAGGCAAGGGATATAAGAACTCTAAGCTCCATTGCTAATGCTTTAATACTGAGAAAAAATTTCAATCAGTTTGACAAGGCCTTTATATCTAATATATAACCAGTAAACATAACAGTTTGTTGAGGTCCATATTTCCAACATATTTTCAGTAGAGCTCAACAGAAAAACTGCCATCTCCTGAGGAGTGAGAAGCAATGCATATCATCCCCATATGCTTCTATAACACTCTGTAATTGCATTAATTACCTATTAACTGACAGCCAGAACAGTTATTATGGCAAGAAAAGTATGCATGAACTAATGAAAATATATTTTAAAACAAGCACTTCTATACACAACAGTGCATTGAGAAACCAGCTGTCAAAAAGCAAGGGATACAAGAACTCTAAGCTCCATTGCTAACACTTTAATACTGAAAAGTTTCAATCAATTTGACAAGGCCTTTATATCTTGTATATAACCAGTAAACATAACAGTTTGTTGAGGCCCATATTTCCAACATATTTTCAGTAGAGCTCAACGGAAAACTGACCCATTTCATTTGTTCCCTAAGACTCCTAGAAAAACAACCTAGTTGAGAAATTCAAAAGATATTCTCTAAGAGGGGAGGAAGCCCATCTCTCTATTCTGTGGGTTCCGTTGATAAGAAGTTTTCTTTCTTCCCCATCTCTGACCAAATATATCATATTTAATACATCCTCTTCAGAACCTTCAAGTATTTTGCAACATGATATAATAGAACTTCTGCTGCCCCTGGTCGGTGACTCGTGTTTACAGCCAAACTTGCAGGCGGGTATTAGACGAACAATTTTGGCAAAATCAGAGGCTGTATGTACTACAAAAGAAAATTATTTAAAGTGCTATTTCCAGAAACCCATCTCACCATTAAATTCAATAGATGCAAAAGTTTAGTGGTGTTGGGCTTTGGCAGCAGTGGTAAATCACCTTGCAAGAAAATTGTCAATTGATCATTAACATTAAATAAAATACACAAAGTTAGATAAAGCTTTCACCTATCCCAAGTGAGTCCACCAATGTTTAGCCTTTAGGCAAATGACAAACATAGACAATCAAATTTGGAAATTAAGCATTAGCATTAAAATGTCAGACTCGAGAACTGCAGAATGCAGTGATAGAGACCTTATTTTAATACAAACCTTTCTTGAATGTGGGATCATTCCCAAGTTCCCATCCAATATGCATCTAGTCCTGCAATCACTATAGGACTGTTCAAGGTTAAATATGGGGTTAGAAAATTGGTAAAATAGGCGAGAAATGTTGATTGGTATAGATCGCTTGTGATTTTACAGCAATCAATACGAAATACTAGACAATTGCTTTTTAATGGAGCCAAAAGAAGAGGAAATTATTATTCAATCACGTGGAGTGAACTAACCAATTTGCAACAACTGAGCATTATTATCTATTTTCAAGCCTAACGAATCCCTTATAATCCAAACATGCTTGAGACCCTGGGTCAATTATTAAACTGTTTTCAGCATACACACAATTTGTGTAATAATAAGGAAAACTAATAATCTTTCATAATTACTTAAATCCTAAGCCTGTTAAGTTCTAATAATAGATAGTGGTCTTTCAAATGAATTTAATAATAAGTTCTAATAATAGATAGAGATCTTTCAAATGAATTTAATAAGTCTAAAACATGCAAAACTTTTTCACATTTTGAAAAATTGTCAGTGACAGTTTTTTGAAGAACGTATGTCATGTCATGTCATCGCAGGAAATGCTATAAAGCACACATCACACAACATGATTATAGCCTTACCGAAAGGACAACAAAAATCAGTCAACAGGTTAAACAACCATATCAATGTCTCTCTAACATAAACCTCAATGCAATTAATTTTAAGAATAGGAAGGGTAATAAAGAACCTGGTCACAACATCAAGTTAGTGCCATATATACATCATAGCAAAGTTATAATATACTTGAAACTAGAATCTGCTTCTGATAGTGGAATACTATTCCCAAGGGCACATTCGCCAAACTGCAGGCTCAAAAATATTAGCAATCCAAAATACCTTTAAGAAAAACAATAAAACTATCCAACTAAAGCCTGCAATTGATATATCTGGCTCCCAACCCCCTAAAATTAATGAAAGCAGTGGCACAAGCCCCATATGTGACCTGATTTTAGAAAAATTCAGCAATCTCAACAACTCCATTAATAAACTGAATTGCTCCATAGTTGTAGCTCGACAGCTCTGCAACAATTATTCCTCACCATAAACAAGGTTAAATATAATTCATGTGAGTTCCAAAGCTGCGTATAGTCTCATGTCAGAATTCTAAATATAAATCATGTCAGCGTTGCTCCAAGAAACATCAAACCTGCCAATTCAGCAAAATGTAATGACAAGAAAGTTAATCACCCTGATATAATATAGAATAAGAAATAACAAGGAAAATTATCAGCAAGGATCCCTAGGAGGTCATTCCAAAAAATTGGAAGGATCAAGGAAACAATTATAATAGAAGAACAAATAAACGAACTTTCAAAAAAACAATTATTAAAAACCTTCTATTAAAAACAAGTGAGGCTATGCTGAAAGGGCTACAAAGCTACTCAGAAACGAGTTCAAGAAGTCAAAATCAGCCATTTCAGGAAAAGCATGTGAGGGGCTGAAAAAATGTCACCTAAACAAATTTGAATTAAACATGTTATATGATCTGTCTGTGCAAAAATCTTAGTGATTATAACAGGATCTGGCAGTTGCAACATGGAAAACCAAGATGAAAAATGGATATACATAACACATTTACTATCAATAGCAGTAGAACCCCAAGCACAACTTACCTAAAGAGGAAACATGCACCTTCTGATCAAAATATAAAAAATGATTGTGCAACATACCTCTTCAATTTGAAAGGACCCTATGATGCCATCTCATTCATGAATTTCTCATATTCTGACTCAACAGCATAAGTTGTTTCGGATGTTGATGTAGGTGGAACTGGATTGCTATTTGCTACCCAAGGTGGTGGAGTCCCACCCATGTTCTGTGTAGGACCTGTTGGTCCATTTGGAGTGGGTGGAGCACCATAATAGCCTTGATACTGTGGAGGAGGAGGAGGAGGGTAGGCAGGAGGAGGTCCTGCTGGTGGCATACCTCCAACATGCACACTGCCTGGCACAACTGTCATTGTATTTCCAGCATTACTGTGGATTGCACCTGGAGGACCACCCTGCGAGCCATTTGATGATGCCTGTGATGGCAAATTCTGCGGTGGCACACCAGGAGGCAAGCTTTGAGACATTTCAGTAGGGGGCATGTTCTGAGATGGTGGAGGTGGTGGAGGCCCCTGCAATGGAGCTCCTGGGTAAGGGCCTCCATATGGTGGCAGAGGCATCATATTCTGAGAAGGTGCACCAGGCGGGGGCGGTCCTTGCATTGGGACAAAGGGTTCCCCATACATGTTGGGTGGTCTGGGAGGAGGAGGGGCATAAGGGTTGTATGAAGGAGGTGGAACAGGAGGACCCCATGGAACTGGTGCACCCATTCTGTTACCTGGCACTGAATTTGGAGGCGGTGGCCCTGGTGGAAACTGTTGGGAAGGATAACCTCCAACAGAGGGGTCAGGCATAGGATATGAACCCGGAATTGGGGGTTGACCACCTCCAGGAAATCCAGCTTGTGGTGGTCTGCCTGCCACTCTGACTGCCATCACCCTGCCCTCTAATCTGTATCCATTCATATGCACAATTGCCTGTGCAGCTGAGGCTGTATCAGAAAACTTTACAAACCCATAACCTTTACTTGCCCCAGTTAAACGATCTTTTATGACCTTGACTGCCACAATTTCACCAAAAGGAGAAAACAGTCGTATTAGGCCATCATCATCTATATTGGTGGGTAAGTACCCAATGTACAAATTTGAATCATCGTGCTCCTTGGAAAATTTTGAGCCTAGACCAGATGCTGGGAAACTATTCTGCAGGCCTTGCTGCCCAGCAGAGTTCCCCGCCCCTCCAGAAACCCATGGAGGATTTCCTCCGCCCTGTGGCCCCGGCAGTGCCAACATCTGACTCTGTCGACCATTTTCACCAGACCCCAGCCTGCTACTAGACTCTGGCGTGCCACCACCCAATTCAGCCAAAAAGTTCTGATACTCATCATCCATCTTCTTCCCAGATCCCTTCATAGGGCAATCAATTGTGGGATGTCCACCATCCCCACAAATCCTACACAAGACATCACTCTTAAATCCTGAATTCCTTGCTGGGCATGCAAACTGCCTATGCCCCGGCTCACCACAAAGACGGCAGAACTCATCATCTCTTATCGTACCATTCAAGGCCGCAAGTTCTCTCAACTGTGCCCTCTTGTGCTCGTTCAAACCCTCATCCACAGGCTGCAGAAGCTTCTCCACCATGCCTGCAGCCTTCTCCAAAGCATCTTGATTCTCAGCCTCCACCAAAACATGCAAATCCTCATTCTCCGAAGGATCTGGTTTCAGATCTCGCTTCTGTTGCAATCTGCCTTCTTTAACAGAACCCTTGCCTCTTATAACAATCTTAGCCCCCGTTTCCTTCTCCATTCTCTTCTGTGTATTACCTCGAGGGCCTATAATAAGGCCAATAAAATTGTACCCGGGATACTCTTTGACAGGAATATACAGTTTCTTGTAAAGCTTAGGAGGCCTATAATCCGCGGGGGGCTTAAATGCTGGGTTTCTCTTAATAAGCTGTGAGATAATCTCTTGCCGTTCCCTGGTAAGCTTTTCACGGGCCCTGTATTCCCTGGTATTGATTCTCACACCCATATTATCGTATACTGGTTCTGGAGAGGGCGATCTTGCGCCCTCAGGACGATCATCCAACGGTAACCCTGACTGCATTAAGCGACTTATGTCCATGAGCCTCGCGTTCAGCTGCTGAACCTCAGGGTCAAGTTCCATACCTCCAGTTAACTCTTTTACGAACCCTGGAAGCTGGATTCCCAAAAGCGGCTTTGGATCCTCAGCCCATCTGGTTTTCCTTTTCCTAGACCCGGCGCTGTCCTGCGTCTCGCCTTCCCCTTCTGCCTGAGGCGCCCATCTAGACCGCCGTTTCCTGCCACTGCTAACCTCTGCCGACCTAGAAGGTCCACCGCCTTGAGTAGTTTCAGCTAGGCCAGAACCCTCGCCTCTATTATCTGCGGTCTCAGACAAAACAGGATTCGAACTTCCTTCTTTGTCAGCATCATTAGGGTTTGGATAACTGCTCCCTACACCCTCGCGACTAACGACGGCTTCCTCTTCCTTAAGATTGACAATTTCCTCTTGCTTAGGGTTAGGGTTAGGGTTTTCTTCATCATTCTGGCTCTGGTAATGTGAATAACCCTGCCCTAATCCTTGTTTGTGGTATTCTGGCTCGGCAGTTTCCTGGTTCTGGTACTGCGCATATCCTTCGGCCGTTTCGTATTGTTCAAATCCTTCGGCAGTATGCTCTTTCTGGTATTGTTCATAACCTTCCGCTGTTTCCGGTTTAGAGTTCTGACCATACCTTTCGATATTTTCCTGGCGGTTCTCCAATCCATCAGTAGCTTCCGCCTTCTCACTTTGAGCGTATCCATCGGTGGCTTCCTGGTTTTGATAGTGCTCATATCCTTCGGCAGCTACCTGGTCCTGGTATTGAGCAAATCCATCGGCCGCTTCCTGGTTGTGGTACTGACTATAACCCCCAGCCGTATCCTGGTACTGAGGATACCCCTGATACTGTGTATATCCTTGAGCTGTTTCCCGGTTCGGGTACTGGTTATAACCCTGGTAGTGCTCATATCCTTGAGCGTTTTCTTGCCCTTGATGGTATTGCCCGTACCCCTGAGGCGCTGGTTCTTGAGACTGCTGGTACTGGGGATACCCTGGTTCCTGGTAGAAGCCGCCCTGGGCGGTTTCCTCAGATGAAAAGTGGTTTTGCGCATAATGGGAAGAATAGTCGTTGGGATCGTCCGGGGGAGGGGCGGCGTGGGAGAGATGGTCCTCCGGTGGAGGAGGCGGAGGAGACAATTCATGGTTATTATCACTAGGAGGAGGATAGAGAGGATCGCTACCTGTGACTGTGCAGATGCCCGTACCGTCGCCCTGCTGATCCATGGTCTTGCTTGGATTCGATCTTCTGGCCTTGTTGTATGTTGAAGCACTTCCACGATTTGGTTGGTGATGTAAGGAAAGGAGTGAACAGTCTCGGAAAAATGAATGCTCGACGATTTTATAGAAACAGTGAACACGCCGGTATTAAACCCTGGTTCACACTTTCCCTACGGTCGGCGTCGCGTCTTCGACTCTCCCTTCCGCGAATATTTTCTGATTTCTATTTTCTTATCCTATATTCTGATTTCTATTTTCTTTTCATAAATATGCTTTGGAAGAGAGCCGATAAGTATATAAATAGTAATCAACAGTTACATTGGAAGATGTTATTGCACAAATATTTAGAGCTTATTGGTCAAGAATTGTTTTGCTTTTCTTAATTAAGATTTAATATTAAATAAATAATATATGGGCTCTGTATTATCTTGCAGTTTTTAACTGTGTTTTCTTCTTTGTAATTTGCATTTTTTCTATATAAAAAATAATAATATTTGTTAATCTAAATGTAAATAAATAATATATTGGCTTTGTATCATCTTGTAGTTTTTAAATGTATTTTCTTCTTTATAATCTACATTTCTTCAATATAAATAATAATAATAATATTTGTTGATCTAATTGTAAAGGATTTAAACGTTATTATATAAATTAGCATTTGCATTCCTAGACGATGTAATGGGTAAGTTGAGAGAAAAATTAAGGCTAGTAGTAGATTCATTGAGTGGATGTATTTTTAATTAAACTAGCGAAAGAATATCTCCAACATTGAATCTCAAATTCATGGGACATTGATCATTTGGTGGAGACAAGGTGGAAGGAGAGGAAAGGGACATCAAATAATGCCACAAAACTTTTGATGTCAAAGCATTAATGTGGTGTGAAAATCTTCCACCATTTTACATATTCATAGGTTAAAGTCATTGTCCCATAGAATGGATACCATTTGCATTTATATTATAAAGATTTGTTTTATTAATTATTATAAAAAAAAAAATTGTTTTCTTTAAGTATCGTGTAAAGTTCATTATTAATGGTTGTGGTGTATGAAATTTTTGATTCTTAGTATGTGGAAGTTATGATCTATAGGGTTTTGACAACACTCGATCTAAGGGAATCGGCTTGTAGCTTGTTCATGTGCCCATGAACATTAATTAACACCTAGAAATTACCATATATTTATAATTAACTATTTTTATTTTTCATGTGTTGTAATGTCCATCCATTAGAGTATTGTGATGAGATGTATTTTTAGTGTTGGGAAAGGTGTGTTGTACATCTCTCATAATGCTTATAATGTAAAATTTAATATTTAATTATGATGCTTATAAGAAATGCAGGGATGCATGTGTCATGAATTATATATTTTTTAGGACACTTTGTATGTTATATGTAACATTGGGATAAATATGCAATGTGGGTTGCATATTGAGAAAATATTTTCTATTTGAGAAAATTGAGTACTGATGGAAAAAACTTAGTACCAAAAATTAAAATGAGAACATAGTTTTGTAAGTTCATTTTAGAAGCACATAGTTTATGTAATACTACTTGGTGGTTTTGTGCAAACTTTGTCTATAAAAGCAAGGGCATGAGTTATTGTTGAGGTTAGCTTGTGTAGCCTTTGACTTGTTGGTTGAGATTAGATTGAGTATCTCTTGTAGGTTACATGTGTGGAAGCATGGAATTGGATATTTGACTACATGGTTCTCATTTTCTTATTCACATGGAGGAATGCAACTAGGGTGCTTAATGTTCTAGAAAACTTGTTGGAGACTCTAAAAATGTATTGAAATCTTGCTTCTTAAGATAATACATTGAGTATATGGTTGCTTTTGGAAGTTGGTTTTTCCCTTTCAAGGTATTTCTAAGGTGCATCTTGTATCATCTTAATGGTATGTTTGTCTTTTCTTGTTCATTATGGATTTTGCACATTTTTTTCTCTTTGAGTTATGTGGAAATGGTTTATTATGGTTGTAAATTTCTTTTAATGTAGAACAACCTACCTCTTCCATTTCTACAAATATCTCATGTGCAAGTTTTAACTCGTTATCTCTACAAAGTCCTAGCATCAATGTGTTAAAAATTTTAAAGATTAATCATTACATCTTATGTGTCTATGTTTGCTTTGTAGATGCAATTGCTTTTTGGGTGTGATTATCTTGATGATTTATTAATCTTAAGACATTAATCTACGTGTGACACTTGCTTATGCAAGGGATTTAGCTCCATGGTAATGTCTCCATTTGCACTTTTTATAATGGTGTAGCAAATCAATTATACTTTAAAAATATTGGTTGATTTGGTTGAATTCATGCAAAATAATAATAGTGAATGGGATTCAACCAAAGAGCCAACAACCCCAATGCCCATGGGTTTAACCTCTTAAGAAATATTTTACCATGTGTACATATTGGAGTTTTTTAAATAACTAAAGTGTAACTCAATATATTACTTCAATATTAGGGGGAAAGAGGAAATCTCTATATCTAACATTACTTTGTTTTTTGGAAGGTGTTTTGGGTGAATTTCTTATGGTTGTTGAACTACAATAGTGATATTGTTAGGAATTATGTTAGTGTTCACATGGGTAAAAATAATAATGTGTGTGAGTTGTTACTACAACTCACGTAATTATTACAGGTATTAGATTTGTTATAGTTTGGTTTATTTAATTATGAGTTGTTAAAACAACTCGTCTATGTAAAGGGAGTTGTTATAGGAGGTATAACAACTCTCCTATAATATAGGATATGAAAAATCCTATTGTGAACCCCAATCCTATACCTACACAAACATAGCAAACAAACACAATATTAGATCCATATGCAAGTTAGAACTAAGATTCCCCATGAAATTCATCTGTAATGCTCAAAATAGGAAGGAAAATGAAGAACAATACAAGAAAAGTAATGAAATCCTATTTAAACATGCAAACTCTTAATCCCATGGGGGAATTAGTGTCAATTTGATGTGGAAATTGACCCTTTCCCAACTCCTTTGCAAACTTGATGATCTTGATGAAGATTGATCCACTTGGTGATGAAGAACAATGTGATTCCTTGATCAAATCTGCAATAACCTAGTTATAATAATGCAAAATGCTATAGAAATGGATGAAGTTGCTCTAAATGTGAAGATAGTAACTTTGCTCTAAGTTGTTGATCCAAAATACAAAGGAAAGCCTTCTATTTATAGAAAGACGAGATGGAGGGATGAGCAAAATGAAGCAATGTGGGATCATTCAACATCCAATGGCTAAGTGCCACTTGTCAGGATGTGAATGGATGAAGGATGAGCACATTTTGATGAATGTGCCAATAAATGGTATTAGGTGGATTTTCAAATTTGTGAAATGACAAGTTTGAGAGGGATGAAAAATGCTTTAAATGCCACTTGGCTCAATGCACAAGGACATGTAAGAGGCATAAATGCCTTGTTGGAAGGACACATCCATTTTGGAGGGATTTTCAAATTTGGAAGAATATTCTCCTTTTATGCCATGTTGATGGAAATTAGAAGAATTAATAAATCAAAATAAATGATTTATTGGTGCAAGTTGTAAAATTTAGAGAATTGGGGGATTAGATTAGCATTAATCATGATTTGATTAATTTTAATGGAGGTTAATTGATTGTGACATTCAACTTAAA
>VDFB02000015.1:195939891-195985136 GCA_007258455.2 Sequoia sempervirens | reverse complement strand
TAATGATTGATAATAAAAGCTAAATGATATGATGCTACTACAAACTATTCTGACATGAAAATTGATGGATGAAAGCTATAGTAAAAACTAAGATATTTTTATGATATGAAATTCTATTGATGCTATGATTGCTATGATGCTAAGATGCTATTGAAATGATTGCTTGATTGCTATTCCTGCAGAGTAATTTTGTATAAAACTGAGATCCATTCTTTGCTTTAGGAGGTTGTATTTATAGATTTAGAACAACACATTTGCATAGGGGCAACACAACAGAGGCCTGGATTCAATCTTGAGATTTGAAGGGTGAGAGATTTAGAAGCTTGAGCTGATCATGGGGATTGGTTTCTCCCCATGAAAACATCAGGCAAGATGATAGGAAAGATCAAAGAAAGAAGATTGAGAGGATTGCCTACAAGTTTGTCCCCAAAGCTTTCCCATGAATGCCTGTTGAATTAATTAGATTTGAAAAATCTAATTTTATTGGTGAGTGAAGAGAGGAATATTGATTTATGCCTTTATTTGAATATATTTGATTTATTCAAATTTAGCAAAAAGGGAATAAATAATTTAATAAAATAGACTATAGCATTTGTTTATTAAATAAATATAGAAGGGATATGATAATTAAATAAAAGACTTTAGGATATCTTTATTTAATTAAGAAGAAATATGATTAGATAATTAAATAATACAAAGTATTTAAATTTGTTTATTTAATTAAGAGGAAAATAATATGATAAAATAAAAGAATTAATAGTGAACTTCATATAAATAAATATTTCTATTTATTTACTAAGTAGATGAATTTAAGATTAATTAATCAAATAAATCATATTTAATTAATTATATTCTCTAGACCATTTTTAGGTGTATACAGGCGCAACAATTCTCATGGTTCACATTGTAGGAGTGTTTCTATTATATACTGGTGATTGCTCTCGTGAGAAAGCTCATCACCTTTGTACTGCTGAGATTCCATAGTTCTCCCTTGATGTTTGCATTATTGAGTCAACATATGCCAAACAACTTCATCAACCTATAGTTGTCTAATGTTGTATACAATGTTGTGTCATGGATGGCAGAAAATGTGATGTCGTTTAAGCTAGGTAATAACATCTAATTATATTAGAAATTAAAGTTAAGTTTTAATAGTCTTATAATGGTAGATTGTTTTGAGACATTTGTATCATAGTCTAAAATTCAAAGTCCAAAAGTGTCAAAATAAATAAATAAATAAATAAAAATTGCTTCAATTGTAATCAGACACATTATCACTTGTATGTGATGTCCATTTTAAGGGGGAATTCTAGAAATTGATCCCAAGGTTGGAGGATACTCAACAACCTCTCGTCAGTCACCACCAATGAGGCTGCACACATGATATGGTGACAAATAAATATGCAATGTGTTTTTTTTCAGCTTTTCAGTGTGGTGTGTGAATGTTGGAAAAATAATCGTATTGGAGAGTAGATGACTATAGAGATTCTCTGAGTGTTGTACTTCGTTGGAAGATGGTTGACTAGTGAATACGTTCATTGGAAATAATGGCCATGTGCAACAAGATCCAAACAACAAGATCTAGATAGTAGTATGCAATATGGTATGATTTTCTTTTCAATATTCTTGTTTGTGTGAATAAATGGAATTTCACATTGTGGGGGGGAATAATAACCAATGTTCCATTCCCATTTCGTGCCAAAATGGCTAAAGTCAAAGGAAGCTTCCAGTGGTAGTGGTAGTTGTCTATGTTGTTCAAGATTGAGTGGTAGTAATCGATAACAATGACTACAATTAAGAACATTGTGTTCTTATGGAATGTAATGTGAAACCATTTCTAGTACATGGTTTTTTTAGATTTGTGATATGTATGTTTCTTTCTCTAACTTCCCTGATGTACAAGCCTAGTGGCGAACAAAAGCACCAGTGTAATGCAGTTCATGGATCTTGAAAGGGTTTGTGGGAGGATCCAGATCTTGAAAGGGTTTGTGGGAGGACCCAGAAAACCACACGAGGTGGATAGATGGTGGAAGTTCCTATTCACGCCAAGGTTTGTGGTAATCCTATTTAAAACCATAGGAGAGAGCCTTTCTTTGGATCAAGGTCATGAGTCAGTTGGACATGCCACAGAGATGAGCATACTGCAGATGAAGGATGTGAGTTCGTACCATGTTCACACTAAGGGGGGTGTTGGAATTATGTTAGTGTTCACATGGGTGAAAATAATAATGTGTGTGAGTTGTTACTACAACTCACGTAATTATTATAGGTATTAGATTTGTTATAATTTGGTTTATTTAATTATGATTTATTAGAACAACTCGTCTATGTAAAGGGAGTTGTTATAGGAGGTATAACAACTATCTAATAATATAGGATATGAAAAATCCTATATATATATATGTTTGTTATTCGTATTATGAGGGGTGAGAGAAAATATAATATGATTTTATGTGTTAAATATGCTCCAGAATTCTCTCACGTATTTTTTTTTTATTTACAGATATATCAAACATGTAACAACTCAATCCAATCACTTCAAACCTGCTACATCAACTACCAACAATTATACATTGATTTCCATACTTGTCATGATCATACTAGCATTGAGAATTCAAGGTTTATTGATTGGTTTCCCTTTTTGGTGATTGTTAATATATGAGATTGTCATGAATATGAAATGCCCACAACAAAAACCTGTTAATAATGACAATCAAGCTTCTTCCACTTTTAAGAGGGTTGTATGGTTATTGTGCTTCTTACTTGTGATTTGACTAATATACAATAAAAAATGTGTAAATCAGACCTACAACATTCATCTTATCTCTTATCCAAGGTGTTATATCCAGTTTGTGATCATTTGGTGAGATTCTTTGGTTCTTATTTGGTTGTCACAAACATTTAAGCAACATTTAGTTAAGTTGTATCTTATTGTTCCAAACAATGTTCATGTTGATCCTGAAATGGAAGCAGAGTGTGAAAATGCTTCCCTAATGCAAATCAATCAGGAGAGGGTTGCAAAACTTCTTTTTAAATCCTTAAAATTTTACAGTTAACATTGAAGATTACACATGCATATAGTTATTTTTGAATTTAAACATATAAACCACAACACACATATTTTACATGTAAAAACCCTTTCGAGAAAAAACCCACACACCAAAGCACAGATTAATTATATTACTGAAGTCACATCACTAGACAGTAGAATATGTTTAGAGGTGTTGGGTCCCTGCTAGGGCATTGATACCTTAGCTTCGCTTTGCTTTCCTTGGCTGCGTCCATGTTCTTTGCTCTTGCTCTTCTGCGTTGGTGTGTGGTATTTCTCTTTCTCTGCTGCATTGGTTTTATCTGTGACCTCCTTCCTGCATTTGAGTGTGGTGGGGGTGTTCGAGGTGCATTTTGGTGCCTTGGGAGTTTGTGAAGGAGATTTCCAGGGTGGTTTCTCAGGTGCGTGGGGTCTGCTGCGGGGATTTTGAGGAGTGGGTTCCTTCTAGTGGGGTGTGGAGGTTAGTGGGGTGGATTTCTTGTTGGCTTGGGGTACCAGGTGTGGAAAGATGGCTGAAGTCTCCAAGAGCTTGGCGATTGCGGGTGTGACGCCACCTCTGGGCTTTGCTAAGGACATGCATGCTCCGATGATGAATAACTCTTTTGTGGGTGAGAGCTCTAAGCTCAAGAAAGTGAATGGTTGTTTGCCATGGAGTCATGCTCATTCGGTTTTGGTTATCTCTCCAGAATCGGTGCACGAGGAATTTTCTTATTGGACTCAACACGTTCTAATTTGTAAGTTTTTGGGTATTCGTGTCCCCCTCTCAGCTTTGGAGTCCTAGATGCATCGTTCCTGGCAGATTGAAGGTGAATTTGATATTTTGGTGGTGGGGAACAGGTTCTTTATGGTTGATTTTTCTTGCATTTCAGATCATAATTGTGTTTTTGAGGGGGGGCTGTATTTTTACAATCATGTGGGTTTATTCATGAAACCCTGGCATGGGAGTTTCAATGCAGCTGAGGATCTGCCTTCTTGAGTTCCTGTATGGGTTCGCCTGCCATGGCTACCTTTGGAGTTCTAGAGAGAAGATATTCTACAACGGATAGCGGCCTTGTTGGGGAAGCTAGCTGCCATTGCTCAGAATACTTTGGATAAAAAGGTATTTTCTTTCGCTCGCATTTGTGTTGAAATTGATTTAAATAATCCATTGCCAGATTCTTTGGAGATTTATATTGGCTCTGCCTCGTGGATTCAATAGTTAGATTATGAGTCCCTTCCTTTCCGTTGTTGCTTTTGTCGTGAGTATGGACACCTTCAGCGTCAGTGTCCTCAGGCATCCAGAATGGCTGGGGTCTCTTCTTCTCCATCATCGAGGCCTTCAATGGAGAAGGTAGATAAAAGCAAGGTGTCTGTGGCTGAAGGGGGAAAGGCTAAGAGAGGGCCTGATAAGGATGGCTTCATTCTCGCTAAACCGAAAGCTAAGGGGAGAGGTCAGAAGTGACCCTATAAGGATAAGCAGAGTGATCAGGGATTCAATCGCTTTGAGGTTTTGGATAATCAGGCCTTAGAGGAGGGGATTCCTATTGAGATTTTGTCTAGGGCTACTGGTATGGATACAAGGCTGGAACAGGCAATTGTTGTTAGGGACACTTCTCTTCCTTTGGAACAGGTAGGGTATGGGCCTGTTGACACTCCTGCTAGTTTACATGATGATATTATATTAGCGGACTTAGGTAAGGAGGCGTTGTCTTTAGGCAAAGGTCAGGGATCAACTTCTTATCTGGGAGTGCTCCAACGCCCTCTTAAGAAGGGGAATTTTGATAAGTCTCCTAAATTTGGTTGTAAGAAGGATGTGGACAAGATTAAATCTACTAGGGATTTGTTGGTGGAATTAGGCTCTATTAAGACCTTGGACACCTACTTTGCTCAAGCTTCCCCATGATTATTCTTTCTTCGAATGCAAGGGGGCTGAATAGAGCCTCTTGTCAAAAAGCTACTTAGGATTTGATTGGGGTTCATTCTCCAGATATTTTTTATGTGCAGGAGACTAAGCTTCAGGTGGACTGCATGCTTCAGTATGCTCCTCGTATTTGGTTTTTTGGTTAGTGTCAATGTATTGGCTCTAGGGGAAGTTCTGGAGGTTTGACACTTTTTTGGGATCCTCATAAGGTTGTTCCTCGCTAGTGGATTTCTAGCCATTCCTCTATCTTAGTGGTGGCCTCGGTTTTGGACTCTGGTGAGACTATTTTGGTTAGCAATGTTTATGCTCCGGTTGACATCCATGGTAAAAACCAGCTTTGGGCCCATATCACGTTTGTTAGGTCTTGTACTCCTTATTTTCCTTGGATCTTAGCTAGTGATTTCAATTCTATCTTGTGTCTGGAGGAGAAAAGAGGAGGGTTGCTGAGACTGAGTCCTACTTCAAATTTGTTTTGGGCTAGTGTGGCTTCTCTTGCTCTTGTTGATGTCAAACCTTGTAATGGCTTATTTACTTGGAATAATAGGTGGTGTGGGCTAGAGGTGATTTCTGAGTGGTTGCACAGGTTTCTTGTTTCTAGTTTTTGGGTTGGGGGCAGCGTGGTTATTTGCTCTAAGATTCTTGATTGGTGTGGCTCTGATCATTGGCCAATTAAGTTTTCAGCTTCTCCTTTCCCTAATCCAAAGAATCCTCCTTTCAAATTTTAGCTTATGTGGCTTCGTGATTCTTCTTTGTATAATCTTGTTGCTCAGTGGTGGCAGGATGGAGCCCTTGTGTATGGTACAACTATGTATTCTTTTGTTAAGAAGCTGCAATGTGTTAAGTTTCATCTTAAGAGATGGAATAGGCTATGTTTTGGCAATTTTTATGCCAAGAAAAGGGAAGCGCAGGAGCGTCTTGCTGTTATTACTCGCCAGATTAGGGATCTAGGTTTTTCAAAAGCTCTTGGGCATGCTGAGTCCCAGACTCTTAAATCTGTGGAAGAGTGGGAGCTTCATGAGGAGATATTCTGGAAACAGAAGGCTCATATTGACTAGCTTCAAGAGGGCGATAGGAATACTGCCTTCTTTCATCACTCTATGCAGGCTCATCATAATAAGTGTTATATCTCTTTTCTCATTAACTCTAAAGGCTTATTTTTATCCTCATAATAGGCTTTATCAAGAGAAGCTCGCCTGTTCTTCTTTGCTTTGTTTACTGAGGATTCTCTTCCTGCTGAGGTTGATGAGAATATGATTCTTGCTTGTATTCCTTCTTTGATCTCTAATGAGTTGAATGCTTCTCTCATACGCCCGATTACTCTGTCTGAAGTGGAGGAGGTTGTGTTTGGGATGAATAAGGGGAAGGCTTCTGGCCCTGATGGGTTCCCAGTTGAATTTTTCCAGGAGTTTTGGGAAATTGTGAAGCTAGATTTGTTGGCGGTTGTCCGTGAATCTTTTCATAACAAGTAGATGCTTCAGACCCTGAATGCTACTTTTTTAGTCCTCATTCCTAAGAAGGAAGGTGCTGATAGGTTTGAGTTTTTTCGACCTATTGCGCTCTGCAATGTGGTGTATAAGATTATTATGAAGTTGATTGTTGAGCAGCTTAAATCTTGCTTTCTTATTGTTATTTTTGAGGAGCAAGGATGTTTTGTGGCGGGTCATCAAATTTTGGATGGGGTGGTGATTGCCTCTGAGGTCATTCATTCCATGGTGACCTCTAAGGATAAGTCTATGTTCATCAAGTTGGATATGGAAAAAGCGTATGATAGAGTTAAATGGAGTTTCCTTAAGAAGATTTTGTTCGCCTTTGGGTTTTCTTCTGATTGGGTGAGTTGGACTATGAGTTATGTGACTTCCTCCTCATTTTCTATCATTGTGAATGGTGAACCTTCAAAGCTGTTTGGTGCTACCAGGGGCCTTCGTCAGGGGGACCCACTCTCTCCCTATCTGTTTATTATTATGGTTGAGGGGTTGGGTCGCTTTCTTAAATCTCAGGTCTCTCTAGGTGTGATTCATGGTTGGCAGTGGGGGATTGGTCTGCCTACTCTTTGTCACCTCCAGTTTGTGGATGACGCCTCTCTTATGGGGTTGGCTCGTATTCATGAAGCTGAATCCTTTAGGCAAGCTTTGGACATCTACCTTGCTGCTTCGGGTCAGAAAGTTAATGAGCAGAAGTCTTTTATTTTTTTCTTTAATACTCCTTTGGCCATCTAGAGGAGGATTGCTGCTATTTTGAGGTTTCAAATTGGATCGCTCCCCTTTGTCTATTTGGGGATTCCTCTTGCCATTGGTCGTCAACCCAGATCCTCTTGGCAGATGTTGCTTGATAAGTTAAGGAAGAAGGTAACTCATTGGACTCATCAGTGGTTGTCTACAGTTGCTAGAGTTACCCTCTTTCAATCTATTATCCAGGCCCTCCCCATCTATAGGTGTTTTGTTCAATTAGCCCCTATGTATTTCCTTCAAGAATTTGATGCTCTCTCTTGGTAATTCCTTTGGAGTGGTAACTTGATGACTTCTAAGTGGAGCCTTGTTAAATGGGATTCTGTGTGTAGACCAAAGTAGGAGGGTGGTCTCGGTTTACGCTCTTCTATTTTGAATGGGCAAGTTCTTGCGGCGAAGCTTTACTGGCACTAGTGTACTAATCAACACCAGTTGTGGGCCCGTGTTCTTAACTATAAGTATTTTCATGGTGTTGTTTCTCATGAGGTTCCTCGCTATCCTCTGGAGGGGAGTGGTTCTATGATTTGGTCTACTTTGAAAATGGGAGCTCAGTTGATTAAGTGTGCGCTTTTTTGGATCTGTCATTCGGGATCACAAGCTCTTTTTTGGTGGGATTCTTGGGATGGTCACCCACCTATGCTTTTTGCTTTTCCTCATCTTCAACCCCTCTGTGATGTTTTTACTGTTGTTGGTTGGGACACCGTTGAGCATTACAAGATTGTTGAGCATTGTGGCTCTATTGTTTCTTTTCGCTGGAAGCACCCTTCTGAGTGGCCACCTGGGGGCTCTGAGGGGGATAGGCGGGAGCTTGCTCAGCTTTTGGCTTCCTGAGCTTCTAATTCATTGAGGGGACTAGATATTTTAGCTTGGGATGGTTCTGATATGTCTAGGAAGTACTCTGTGTCTACTGGCTATAAGCAATTGGGTCGACAATTGTTTGGGGATATTGAGGTCCCTTGGTGGAAGTATGTTTGGCATAAGTTGTCTTGGCCCAAGTGCAATTTCTTCATGTGGTTGGTGGCTCAAAACCGGTGTCTTACTTGGGATAATTTATGCAAGCGTGGTTTCTAGGGTCCCTCTTTTTGTGTGTTGTGTCGTGACGCTGAGGAGTGTGCTTCTCATCTCTTCTTCCAATGTTCCTATGCTCGGGAGATTTGGAATCTTTGGTGGTGGGTGTGGAATATGCCCTGTAGGCATGCTTCCTCTTTGGCTGAGTTTTTGGATCGGGGGAGTAGGGCCCCTATTTCAACTTCCTTTCTTCAAGCTGCTTGGGTGATTGGCCCATCCTTCATTATTTGGAATCTTTGGTTGGAGAGGAATCGTTGGATTTTTCAGGATATGATGATGGGGGCCCCTCGCTTGTGGTGGAAAATTTTGCATTCTTTGGGATAAATGATCATGGCCAAGTGTGATCTGACTGATTCGATTGCTCCTTCTGATGTTGGTTGTTTCAACCGCTTTCATCTTCCTCCTTCGCCATGGCATCTCATGTGCAACAGGTGTAGGCATCCAACACCGAAGGTGAATAGGGAGGGAAGATGGTCTCCTCCTCCTCAAGGCATCCTAAAAATTAACACAAATGGCTCTTCTCATGGAAACCCTAGTCATGCTGGAATTGGTGGTGTTGGTCGAAATAGTTCTGGGGATGTTCAATTTATTTTCTCTATTTATAAGGGTCTTCATACTAATAATCTTATGGAGGCTCAAAAATTTTTATTGGCTGTGGAGCGTGGCAGTCAGTTAGGGTGGAGCAGGATTATATGTGAATCTGATTCCCAAGTTGTGGTGAACTTGCTGAACAGGCGGAGGTTAGATGATGTTAGTTGGCACCTGGCTTTGATTATTGAACAAATTCTCAATCTTTGTGTTTCTCTTGATTTTGTTACTTTCACTCATATTCCTAGGGAGTGGAATGGTGTTGCTGATTGTTTGGCTAAATGGGCTTCTGATCATATTTGTGATTGGAATTTGGTTGATCGGGGTCAATTACCCCCGAATTTGTCTCAACAATTGGACCATTTGGTGGAGCTTGATAAGGCTATGTAATGACTTTGCTCTGTAATTTTCTCTTGTTTTAATACATTTTTACCCCTCTTTTATGTTAATTATATTACTATAAAAGGCTATTACATACAATATTCTAAGTCTACGCTCTTGCAACTGTTGATTCACTATGATATAAGATTCTAGAGTGAATCCGACAACATAACAACATCTCAAAAATTACAATCTCTCAAAATACAACATATGCACTAAGGCACCAATATATACTTCTCATACATGGGCGTTGAATTCCATGTGTTAATCTCCTAGTCTCTGCATGCATGCAAAGTAAAATTGACAACATGCACAAGTCCCAAGTGACCCGATTAGCAACCTTTCAATCATGCACGTACATGCACCAACATGCAACAACATGCAAGCACATGCAAAGATTGTGTTCCAATAATAAAGCAACCTTGCATGCTAGGCATCCCAAAGAGAAAATTAAGTCAACTACCAATTTAGAACTCACCTAAGATTCCTAGTCACTCTGAGTGACAACTCAGTCTCCATTAAGCAACGTTCCCTTCAAAGCTTCAATCAACATGTTAAAATGATGCCACATGGCATTATGGTGCTCCTCCTTGAGGTTCTTACAATTCTTAATGCTTAAATGGGTGCACAAGTGACAAGTGTCACCTTTCCTTGCTCCCACTTTTCTAAGGAGATAAATACTCACACAAGTGGACCCTGATAATGCTTGCTTGCAAAACAAATTACCACATGTCATCATGATGCCCATTTTAGTTCTAAACAATTTCCTTTTTCCAATGGAGTGCCCATGTGACATGTATCACAATTTTTCCTTTTCACACCTTGCATGTACGATGCCAACTCTCTTCTAGGTCCCACAAAGTGACTTAACAATTTGGAAACAATTATTATTACATTTAATAAATAAAATCAATAACTTAGGGGCAAATAATTAAATATTTAATCATGGGACTCACTAAGATTGAGACACCTTAATCCTAACATTCTCCCACTTGTTGAAAACCTTGTAACAAGTCTCTATATCACTGGTCAGGTCGCAAGGCCAATTGAATTGACACACCATCTAAACTTCTTTGTGCTCATTGGCTTTGTCAATTCATTTGCAACATTCACAAAGTGTCCACCTTTTCCAAGTTAACATTTCCATTTTCCACCATATCATAAACAAAATGAAATTGTACATCAATGTGCTTTGTTTTGGCATGGAAAGTAGGATTTTTTGCTAAACATATAACACTTTGGCTATCATAATAGATAGTAATTTTTCCTACATCAAAACCAACATTCAAACATAGTCTCTTAAGCCAAATGGCCTCTTTGCAAACATGAGTAGCTACCATGTACTCAGCTTCAATAGTGGACAAAACAACTACAACTTGTTGCTTACTCACCTACCCAATTTGAATTCATATATCCATGGATGTTCACTAAATATCGACGTCTAGTAGGATAACCATGAAAATATAGGGCATACTCAAAAGTACCCCATAAGTACCTGAACACTATCTTTATCGCATCCCAGTGCACCTATCTAGGATTAGCCATAAATTGGCTAAGGGCTCCCACTACTTGGGCAATGCCTAGTCTCGCATAGGCCATAACATACATCAAGCTACCAACACTCACATAAGGAACTCTAGTCATGTCCTCTATCTCGGTAGGATATTTTGGACAATCCTCCACATAAAGCTTCATCCCTTGAACAACTGGAATAGCGATTTTTCTACAAGTAGTCATGTTGAATCTCTCCAACACAGAGTTCACATACTTGCTTTGGCTAAGCCAAATATTTTGTTATCTCTATCTCTTCTAATCTCAATCCCTAGAATATACCTCATTGCACCAGATATTTCATCTCAAACTGTGCTAACAACTGACACTTCAAATCTAAAATCATGCTTTTAACATTCCCAATGAACAACATATCATCCACATACAAGAGAATAATGAGAATATGACCATTTTCAGCCTTGTAATAGACATAATGGTCAGATTTGGATCTTAGAAATCCCAAGGACAACACATAGGTGTCAAAATTTTTGTACTACATCCTACAAGATTGTTTCAAACCATACAAAAAATTTCTCAACTTGCACACCAAATTTTCTTTTCTATTCACAACAAAATGCTCTAGTTGTGACATATAAATTTCCTCCTCCAAGTCACCATGAAGGAAAGTTGTCTTCACATCCATTTGCTTGACTTCCAATTCATAAGCAACTACAAGTGATAACAAAAATTGAATGGATGTTGGCTTGGCTATAGGAGAGAAAATCTCCCCATAATCTATTCCCTCCACCTAGGAATATCCCTTCATGACCAACCTTTCCTTATGCTTCGTAACACTACTATTAGGACCCATATTCTTCTTGAATACCCATTTGCATTCAATGGGATTTTGTCCTTCTAGCAAAGGTACCAAATCCCATGTAGCATTCTTTTTCAATGCTATCATCTCTTCATTCATGGCTTCCATCCAGGAATCTACATCATGCATACCCATAGCCTCTCTAACTATCTTGGACTCATCAGTGTTAGCAATCAAATCAAATATGCAACTAGAATCCAACATAAAATACACAAACCTTTCTAGTTGTCACCTTTCTCGTGTAGACCTCCTCAAATATTGAGGTTGAGGTTCCTTCTCTTCTTTAGATCTCTCAAATTTGATAGAGATCTCCTCATCATCAGGTCCACCAAGATTGCGTAGTTAATCTCTCAAGAGTAGGAGGAATTTGAACTACCTCCTTCTTTTCTTCCTTCTCTGGGTGTAGATCAACTGTGGAAGGTTTCAGCTCATGGAATATTGCACTTCTACTATAGGGAATGTTCTCTACAACTGGATCCCAAAGCTTGTACCCTTTCACACTAACACCATAGCCGATGAAGATACACTTCACTGCCTTGGTCTCCAACTTAGATATCTTCACATCAGGATCATGAGCATATGCCTCACAATCAAAGACTCTGAGATGTCTCATTGAGGGCTTCATGCTAGACCACACCTCAATGGGTGTCTTTTCAACAAGAGTTGAAGTAGGAGACTTGTTAATCAAGTAACATGCAATGGCTACAACTTCAACCCAGATCTTTTGTTCAAGGCCAACACCAATTAGCATACTCCTAGCCCTCTCCATTAGTGTTCTATTCATCCTCTTCGTAATTCCATTTTGTTGTGGGGTGTATGGAGTTTTCTTGTGTCTCTTGATCCCATGGTTCTTAAAAAACCTATCAAATTCTATGAAACAAAACTCACCACTATTATTCATCCTCAAGCATTTGATTTTTCTACCAATCTATTTTTCAACCAAGGATTTGAACTTCTTAAACAGATTGAAAACTTTAAATTTACTTATGAGGAAGTATACAAATGTCCTTCTAGAATAGTCATCTATGAATGAGACAAAATACACAGATCTAGACAATGAAGGAACATTCACTATACCAAACACATCATAATGCACATAATCCAAAACCTTAGAAGATTTATGAGAACTAGAATAAAAAGAAACAAGATGTTGTTATATATATATATAATGTTCGTAAAAATTGAACTCAAGATTACAATCATCAAGGCCTTCAACAAGGCTCTAATTTTTCAGGGCTCTAAGACCCTTCTCACTAATATGGCCAAGCCATTGGTGCCAAAATATTGTTTTCTCAGTAGGAAGTTTCATTTCTAAAGCATTGGCACCCTTAGGTACCCAGAAAACACGATCATCAGATGTAGACACCATAGTCTTCTTCTCTACTCAATCTGATGGTGAGGATGAGGAATCTGAAGTCTATTTCTTGGACTTCACAAAATTTCTATTGCATTGAACAATGCATGCATCTAGCTTATACAAGGTACCAATCCAAACACCCTTAGCAAGCACCATAGAACCTCTAGTCATCTTGCATCCACCACTCGAGAAAACAACCTGCACTCCCACATCACTCATCTTGCTCATTGAAAGCATGTTTCGTGCCAAATCAGGGATATGCAGTACATCATCAATCCCCTTCAACCTACCATCAGGGAATCAGATCATGAATCTTCCATGACCAACAATCTATAGGTGAGATTCATCACCCAAGTACAACTTCCCACCATCATACTCTTCATACTTTGAGAACCAACCTCTGTGAGAGGTCATGTAGAAAGAGGCACCTGAGTCAATCAACCACACATCTTCTGATGCACATGTTTCCAAGGTAGCAATAAAAGCATTTGCATCATCCTAAGAGGATTAATTAGATTCAAAATCAAAGGACTTGTTTTTCTTTTTTCTTCTCCTTATAATCTTTGCATAAATGAATAAATTTGTCACAGTTGCAACATTTAGCCTTGTAATTTTTGCTAGGAGACTTAGATCTCCTTAGAGACTTGGACTTATACTTCTTGTCCTTTTTCTTGCCTTTCTCCTTCGATCTATCAGGAACAAATAGGGCCTTGTTGGCCATCTCAGAAGATTTCCTCTACATCTCTTCAAACAACAACAAAGCAACCACATCTTCCATCTTGAAAGTGGTTGTTGTGCTTCCAATAGCCATCACCAGGTGGTCCCATGAGCTTGACAAAGAACATAACAAAAGCATGCAATGGTCCTCATCATCAATCTTCACACCAACAAAACCTGGTTGAGCAACAAGCATATTAAATGCATTTAGGTGATCAACAACTGATCCTCCTTCCTCCGTCCTCAAAGAAAACAACATATTTCTCATAAATAACTTATTTACCAAGGATTTCCCTTGATAAATGTCACCAAGATTCTTCTAAAAAATAGTTGTAGTCTTCTCCTCATGGACATTTAGGAACATAGAATCAACCTATTGGTTATTTTTTGAGAACCAAACTTGATCTCCACCATCATCTATGAATTTTCCACAATTCAATGGTCAATAATAGTGAGGATTGGCCAGCAAACAAGTAAAGGATTGATGGGCCTTTACTTCTGCACTTCAGGCTCTGTAAGACCTAGCAGGGTGATCCTGACAATGATTCAATTGATACTCTTGTGCCAAATACCTGTTGAAAAATGGAGGTAATTATGTAGCTTAAAATTTGTAAAACTATGTGACTATAGATCTAATTAAGTGTTCTTTGTGTATGATTATTTGCTTAGATCAATTTTACCAATTGTAGAAAGAGATAGAAGATTGTAGAAGAATGAGACAAGAAGATAGAAGTGACACAACATATACGTGGAGAAACCATTTCAAGAAAAAAATCCACCACTAGAATCAATAGTGCTTGCATTATTTAACCTTAGAAGAAGATTACAATAACACTATATCAATCCTTGATTGATATGCTTCCTTTGACTTCAACAATCCTTCTTCACAACCTGCAATAAACTCTGATAAAACTCTCTTCAACTTGTTGCAATTAATAGAAAATTATGAGCATTGTAAACTCCAAAGAGTTGATCAAAATAAGAGCACAAATATCCTCACAAATATCTACACCTAGATTGGGCAAGTAGAGTTCCACACTGTGACATGAAGTCAAAACCAAAGTCTCCTCAATTTAGGTGCCCCAAACTGAACACTTAACTGATTGTTGGTCAAGAAAATATCTTCCAAGCTTCTCCTCAAAGTTGATGCCCAAGAATGGTCCCACTTAACTGAGCCTTGTAAATATCTTCTCATGCAAAAGGTGTTAACTCAATGATGCCAACTTGGGCACCCAAGGTGGGTCCAAGTCAATCTTTGTTAACTGAAACATATCTCTCCATCAATTCATGCAAACATTATGCATGATTGATCATCCCCACTTAATTGAATGTATCCACCTATTATTTGTCATGCAACTGAAGTCATTAGTAATGCAACTCAAGTCATCTAAAGTCAACTAGCATTCAAATGAAACTAACTACATGCAACTGAAGATAACTGAACCATAACTGAACTGAACTGAACTGAACTAAATTGAACTCCACTCATGTAAATATCAATCCCTGATTTGTAGGATCTTTACATGCATTACTAAAGTGTTATTTATCCTCCAAACAGTTAACTTAAGCAAGGTGGGTTCCACCTTCCATGTGGGCACCCCATGTGCTCCTATTTTTTAGGAGCTCTTCTTGGGCATCCCCACATGTTCCTATCATTTAGGAATAATTACAAATGTCAATTTACATGTTCATTTCATTAAAATTTAATCTCTTTCTAATCCTAGTGTCAGGGAACACTTTCCAAGGACTTAGGAGATACATGAAATATGTTTAGGATTGCAATTAAATGGCATCCTATTCCCAAAATTCTCCCACTTGACATTATACATTGCAATTATTCTAAACAAGGAATCATTATTATATATCAAGTACAAGACTCAAGGCCAATGGCCTTCTTGCACCAAGAGAACTTATTTGTAGGAACTGGTTTCGTAAGATAATCTGTAGCATTGATCAAATTGTCAACTTTCTCAATCAATACCTTTCCATTCTCAACCATTTCTTGCACAAAGTGATATTAAACATCAACATGCTTAGTATGAGCAAGATACATAGGATTTTTGGCTAAACAAATAGCACCCTAATTATCACATTCAAGTTTAATTTGCTTGCAATTAAAACCAATACCTTTCCCAAGTATTTGTAACCAAATTTCCTCTTTGGAGGCATGTGGAGTAGCCATGAACTTTGATTTTGTGGTGGACAAAGCAACTGTGGGCTACCTCTTACTCATCCAACTAACCGCAACTCCAAACAAAGTAAACACATAGCCACTTGTCAACCTCTGACTGTCCAGGTCTCATGTCCAATCTAAATTAAAAAAACCCCATATGTCTAATGATCTGTGCATAATATCAATATAATTAGCACCATGATAAACCAAACAGTAATCATAAGTACCTCATAAATATCTAAACACCCTCTTAACATAAGTCCAACATTCTTTACTAGGGATAGACATAAACCTACTTAGAACTCCCACTGCTTGGGCTATATCTGGTCTTGTACAGACCATTGCATACATCAAACTACCAATTGCACTAGAATATGGAATTTTAGACATTTCGTCATGAGCAAAATCAGATTTAGGACTCATGTCTAAACTTAACTTCATGCCAACTAGTAAAGGAATATTAATTGGTTTACTATCCTGCATGTTAAACTGTTTCAAAATAGTATCAACATAGTTGCTTTGACTTAAGCAAAGCTTTCTGTTACCTCTATCTTTGTTGATCTCCATACCAAGGATATATTTTTTAGCCCCTAAATATTTCATCTCAAATGTGCTAGAGAGTTGTGCTTTAAATTATTTGATCAATACCTTGTTGTTACCAATAAACATGTCATCAACATACAAGATAATAATTAAAAGTTGATCATCAATAACTTTTATGTAAACACAATGATCTTCCTTGCTCCTAACATAACCAATTTTCAATGCAAAAGCATCAAACTTATGGTACCACATTCTTGGTGACTGTTTCAATCCATATAAAGATCTCTAACCTGCAAACCAATTCTTCTTTTCCTTTTACAACAAAACCATTAGGTTGCCTCATATAAATCTCCTCATCAAGATTCCCATGCAAAAAATCAGTTTTCACATCCATTTTCTCTATCTCAAAATCATAAGTAGCAGCAATAGATAAAAAGAATCTAATAAAAGTTAATTTAGCAACAAGAGAGAAGATTTCATTAAAGTTATCTCTCTCTCTTTGGGAGTAGCCCTTGGCTACTAATCTAGCCTTGTACCTTTCAAGATTACCATCTACTCCAATTTTCTTTTTAAAGATCCATTAACAACCAATGGCCTTTCTTCCTTTGGGAAAAATCTCAAGATCCCATGTGTCACAAGTATCCAAGGATTCCATTTCCTCTTGCATAGTTTGTGACCAAAGCTTGTTCTCTTTTGAAGACAAAGCTTCCTTGTAAGATCTAGATTCATCATTAGTACTCATCAAAGCAAATATACAACATAAATCAGGTGGGCTATCAAGTGGGCTATACCTATCAACATGATTCCATTATCTTATGGATCTTCTCAAAAGGGGTTCTTCTTGTTGAGGTGTATATGGAGTAGTTTTTTGTCTCACAATTCCTGCATGCTTACAATAATAATCAAATTCCCTAGAACAATATTCACCACCATTATCTAATCTCAACACTTTTATCTTATGATCTGATTGTTTCTCAACCAAAGCCTTAAATTCTTTAAACTTATTGAACACATCAGATTTTTTATGCATAAAATAGATCCAAGTGTATCTTGAGACATCATCAATAAATGTAACATAATATCTAGATTTTCCAATAGAGTCAATATCCACAGGGCCCATTACATTTGAATGAATAATCTTTAATAATATTTTAGCTTTATTTGTTCCATTAGGAAAGGAAGATCTAAATTGTTTTCCAAACACACAATGCTCACAAAAATAAATTTTGCCAATATTATAATCAAGAATATCGTCAACCAATTTATTATTAAGAATGGTCCTAAGACCTTTTTCACCAATGTGGCCCAATCTATGGTGCCACAAAATACATGTATTTTCAACTTCAATTACATTGGTTGATTTATTCAAATTGGAGGTATTAAGCTTAAACAAAGTCCCAATCCGAGATCCTTTAGCAACCACCATATTCCCTTTCACCAATTTACAACCACCTTTTTTAAATGTCACATGCATTCTAGAATCATTGAACTTAGATACAAAAAGTAGATTTCTAGCAAGTCTTGGAATATATAAAACATCATTAAGGGTCTTAACCCTACCATCACTGAAACACAACTTTACCTCTCCTTTTCCCACAACCTTTGTTGTGATATTATCTCCAAATAAGACATTCCTTCCATCATATGCAGTATACTTAGTGAACCACTCCTTGTTAGGAGTCATATGATAGGAGCAACTTGAATCAATAAGCCAAGAGTTATCACAAATAATATTAGATGAAATTACCAATGCATCATTATTGTCATCTGAGTATTTCTTTGTAGAAGCATCAAAAATATTTTTCTTGTTCTTACAATCCTTCTTTCCATGTCTAGGTTTCCCACAATATCAACACTTTACCTTACTCTTACCAAGTTTTAGACTGTCCTTTGGACTTACCCTTTCCTTTCTTGTCTCCCTTAGGTTCCCTTTCCTTAGGCTTACCTCTTACAAACAAGGCATCTTGGGATCCCATTTTAGACTTCCTCCTCATCTCCTTTGATAGGAGAGTAAGAATTATATTGTCCATCTTAGGATTTGCACCACTACCACTGATAGCAACAATTAGATTTTCCCAAGACTTTGGTAAAGAACAAAGTAACAAAATGCATTTATCTTCATCTTCTAGCTTTACATCTATAGATGCTAACTAACTTAGAATCAAATTAAAAGAATTTAAATGATGTGCAATAGAATCACCATCTTTCATATACAACTTATTAGTAAGACTTTTGGATTGATAGATATCACCTATCCTCTTTTACAGTTTATATGCAATAGTTTCATCTGAAACATTTAAGAGAACAACATCAAAAAGACATAATCTTATGGTCCCTCTTGCCTCCTTATCAAGCTTAGCCCAATCCTCATCTAACATCGTTGTAGGTGACTTTGTCTCATTACAAACAACTAACCACTGATCTCTCTCTTCAAGGAGATCCTCCATTTTTAGTTTCCACATCTCATAACTAGATCCATTGAATCTTTCAATATCTAAATGAGAATTATAACTCATTGTAACACACTTCTTTTACAAATCAGAAATAACACAATAGTAAAAGCTCCCACTATAGCTAAAAAACCTTCAAACTTTTAAGAGAAAGTCATCCCAAACTCTACCCAACTGTTAGCTCTGATACCAAATGTTGAAAAATGGAGGTAATTATGTAGCTTAAAACTTGTAAAAATATGTGACTATAGATCTAATTAAGTATTCTTTGTTACAAATTATTTTTGTATGATTATCTATTTAGATCAATTTTACCAATTGTAGAAAGAGACAGAAGATTGTAGAAGAATGAGATAAGAAGATAGAAGTGACACATCATATATGTAGAGAAACCATTTTGGGAAAAAACTCCACCACTAGAATCAATAATGATTGTATTATTTAACCTTAGAACAAGATTACAATAATACTGTATCAATCCTTGATCGATATGCTTCCTTTACCTTCAACAATCCTTCTTCACAACCTGCAATAAACTCTGATAAAATTCTCTTCAACTTGTTGCAATTAATAGACAATTATGAGCATTGTAAACTCCAAAGAGTTGTTAAAAAAAAGAGCACAAAGCTCCTCACAAATATCTACACCTAGATTGGGCAAGTAGAGTTCCACACTATAACATGAAGTCAAAACCAAAGTCTCCTCAATTTAGGCACCCCAAATTGAACACTTAATTGATCATTGGTCAAGAAAATATCTTCCAAGCTTCTCCACAAAGTTGGCACCCAAGAATGGTCCCACTTAACTAAGCCTTGTAAATATCTTCTCATGCAAAAGGTGTTAACTCAAAGATGCCAACTTGGGCGCCCAAGGTGGGTCCAAGTCAATCTTTGTTAACTGAAACATATCTCTCCATCCAGGCCTGGAATTTGACGGCCACCCCTACTAGTCATGTGAAAATTTTGTGACGGTTTGTTCATTTAAATGCCAGTCACTTTACATTTTATGAAAAAATTAAACTGTCAAAAAATATTTAATTTATATTTTTTTTATATAAAATCTTTTATATTAAAATATTATTGATTTTATTAATCATACATATTAAATATGATTTTTTTTATTTATAAATTTCTATTTTTAATAACACAAGTAATTTGATTTTTTTAAATATTATGTATCATATAAATTAATTAAGTATTTTTTTATAGTAATTTGATTTTTTAAAATATTATGTATCATATAAATTAATTAAGTATTTTTTATAGGAATCATACTTATTAAAAATACCAAATAAATAATAAAAAGTACAATAATTTGATACAAACCTTCATTATATAATTTGCATATATATATTTAAACACAAAAAACAACTTTTGGAAAGAAATAAACTATTTTATTTTATTATTTTTAAATTGAGATGCAAAAATTAATGATGCATTACATAGAAAATAAACAAAAATAAATGTTATCAAAGATCAAGAACTCTTCTTGACTTTGTATTCTTCCATATTTGATATACTTTATTCCAATTTACATCATTTTCTTGAGGTCCATTTAAAGACACTCTCATTAATGTAGCTGTTGCAAAGCCGATGAATCACCTGTAAAAAAAAATGCTTTAAGGAATCAAAGCCGGTGAATCGCCTGTAAAAAAAATGCTTAATCCTTAAATGTTGTATTATGTTGAAAAAAATCAAAGCTGAGAATAATTATTTCTAAAAGGAAAATAAAATTTGAACATGCTTATTGCTCACCAATAAGTTTTATGCTGTATTATCTTGAAAAAAATCAAAGTTGGGAATCATTGCAAACAAAATGCTGTTGAAAAAACAAGTTACAATGCTATAGAATAAATACTTTCAACAATGAAAATTTGTGTTATGTGATTATTCATAAGGATATCCTCTATTTATTAAAAAAAGTGTAAAATTAGAAAATATTGATAATTAGAAATAAATCTAAAATTTTTAAATTTAATGTTAAATTTGTAAATTATGTAGAAAATAAATCTTGTTAAAATATTCAAAAAGTTAAAAATCAATTATATTCTATTTTGAAAATATTTTGAATTAATATAATTTTTATAATAAATATTATAAATCATTAATATAATAAAAAGCAATGATGAGTTCAAAGATAAAAGATAGTGGTAATAGACACGGGAGAGATGGTGCTCTACAACGGTCATGGCGGTAAGCAACGGTCGGATAAGTTTAGGAATGGAAGCAGCGGTTGTGGGGGCCCCAACGCGAGCAGAACTGGGGATCTAGAACATGTCTGGAGGCAAGACCGCTGGGCCCGACCACAGAATCATGTCACGCACAGTCGCCTTTCTGCGGGCAGGGGTCACAGGAATCTTCAGAACAAGGTTGCGGGACCCCCTCGTGGGAGGAATAAGTATAGGAATGAAGCTTTTCGTAGTCCTCGTTATCAGAATGAAGAGAATCTCAGGCAACAGTTTCCATCTTGGCCGAGCAGAACAACTCCAAAAAAAAACCCTACCTTCAGAAATGGGAAGGGAGGAATGGAATGGCAAAAAAAGTTTTCGTCCAAGGGATGGGAGGAAGTCAGGGAAGAAAGCCCAAAGGAAGAACAGGACAAGCAGGTTTCTTCCATGCCTAAAGAAGTCAAAAGTGGAAGAACCAAAGTCGTTATCAGCTCCTCGATTTTGCAGGCGAAAGTCCTGAGGCTTGAAAAATTGGGTCTGTTTGGTAAGTGGTTTGGGAAGAATCTAAACTGGGTTTATTTAGTGAGCTGGTGGAAAGAACGTTGGGGTGAGGAGCTGCAGTTTAAAATGCTCCAAAATGATTTTTTCTTAGTTGTTTGCCCATCCTGCACTATCAGAGATAAAATAGTAAATGGGGTTTGGGTGCTCGATGGATGCGGATTTTATTTAAGAAAGTGGTCTATCGGTTTTGACCCCTCAACCCACGAAATGGAATATATTCAAGATTGGTATAGCTTACCAAATCTCCCACAGGAGTACTGGGCGCCCTCCATTCTTGAGGAAATTGCAAATCAGCTGGGCACATTTGTTTGTGCAAAAGAAAGGAAATTGGCGAAGAGAAATCAAACCTATGTGCGCATCTGTGTAGAAAATACTATGGAGAGACAGTTCTAGAGTGAGATTGAGCTCATCACAGATTATGGAGTTAGGGTTCAAAAATTAGCAAGGGACTCTTTAATGCGCAATAACCTGGTACGAACGCTAGGTTGTAGATCCAAGAATGAAGTGGCAGGTAAATCCAGCTTGGTGGAAACTCCCTCAGCACACCTCCGAACAAAGGTAAGAATCCAAACCGAAGCGCCTAAATCACCAAAGCTAGGGCGTGAAAAGTCACTGACAGAGGACTCTAGGGTCTTCCCAAAAGCAAACAGTGACAATGAAGTCCCCATGGAGGGAGCCACGTTAACTGGGACTATATTTCCCTTCCCCATGGAAGATGTTGCAGGCAAAAATTTCACTCAAGAAGAACAGATAGAGAAGAGGGTCCAGTTTGAAGAGTTAGACGACAAAATCTCGGAAACCTTAGATCTTATTGGGGATAGTGGTATGAATGTGGAGTTGGACTCTCTGATTGAAGTAGGAAAGGAACTTGTGGAATTAGCAGAGGCAGCTAAATCAAGGACTGGTTCGCTAGAAGTGGGTTTTAGTCTGGCTGGATTGGAGGATTATTGGGAATCAGACGATCAAGCCATAACAGGATTGCAAAGCCCACAATCAAGAAGGAAGCGAAAGCTAGCAGAGGATCTGCAGGCAGCGAAATCTCGCTTAGGTATCCACAGAAGAGACATTCTTAAATTAACTCCAGATTGTGGGGAACAAAAAAAGAGGGGTAGAATCCCTAATCAAGAGAAAAGAAAGATGGACGGGGAAGCCAATGGGAAAAAAAAAAAAGACACTATGATAAAAGTAGGGAAGGGTGGAGCCCTTCCTGAACAGCAATGAAAATCTTAACCTGGAATGTTAGGGGCTTAAATGCCCCTAACAAGTGGAACCTAATAAGGCGCCACATTGAAGTGTGTCAAGTAGAAATTTGTCTCCTTCAAGAAACGAAATTAGATAAGTCGGATCTGGAAAAATTTGAGAAGAAATTAAGATACTGGAAATGGATTGGTTCGGAAGCTGAAGGAGCTTCGGGAGGCTTACTGATTATTTGGAAACCTCAGTCAATCTATCTGGAGGCTTTGAAGATTAGTAGGCACTGGATGGTGTGCAAGGTAAGAAGCTTAACCTCAAACCTTCAATTCAATTTAATAAATGTTTATGGCCCTTTGTTGAGCACTCAGAAAAAAGTAGTTTGGCAAGAGTTGGATGTTGTCTTGCAAGATTTGCACCAAGAATGTAGTTTTCTAGGAGGGGATTTTAATGCCATTCTTAAGAAGGAGGATAAGTTAGGAGGAATAGGAAAAATTTTACAGTCTCAAAAAGATTTTTGTGATTTCGTGGAGAGAAATTATCTTCTGGAGATTCCCACAGGCAATGGCCTTTACACTTGGTCAAACAGAAGGAAAGGGTTTGGAAGTATTGTGGAAAAATTAGACCGTTTTTTCTTCAAAGGAAACTTGGGATCCTTTCCCTTTTCTCTAGAAAGCAAGATAAACTCTGGCACTGGTTCGGATCATCTCCCAGTGCAATTGCAAATTACTGGTGAGATGGGTCCGATCAGATGCCCCTTCAAATTTGAAATGATGTGGTTTAAGGACCCAAATTTGTTAGAGCTACTTGAACAATGGTGGAAGGAATGTTCTCCAGGTGGCTCAGGTCTTTTTAATATAGTCACAAAGTTAAAATATCTAAAGCAACGTCTTAAACAATGGAATAAAGAGAGTTTCAAAAACATCTTCAGCGAGAAAGAGCAAACGGAGGCAGAGTTAAGTTCCTTAAATGACGAAATTATGAAGAAGGGTATGAATGAAGAGTGCTACATGAAAGAAAAATCTTTATCCAAAAAGTTGAATGACATCCTTTCCAAAGAAGAAATTTTTTGGCGTCAAAAATCCAGAGAAGTTTGGTTAGAAGCTGGGGATAGGAATTCAAAATTTTTTCACAACTCCACAAAGGCTCGTAGAGAATTCAATAGAATCACGTGTTTGTATGATGGGGATGGAAGAATGCTGGAAGAAGTAGAGGAAATCAAGACTTTTGCAGTCTCTTTTTTTTCAGAATTTTCTTAACGATTGGGAAGGTTCAAACTGGCTAGCACAGAAGGTTTCTCTGCAAGCTATTCCGAAATTGGTTTCACAAAATCAAATGCAAGCACTGAATGCACAATTCTCTGAAACGAAAGTTAAGGAGGCTACCTTTGGGATGTAGCCTGAGAAGGCTCCAGGACCAGATGGGTTCCCAGCTGGTTTCTTCCAGAAATGCTGGCACTTTCTAGGAAAGGATATTTGGGAAGCTATAGAAGATTCTAGGCTTAATAACAGGGTTCTAAAGGAAGCAAATAATACCTTAATTGCTCTAATTCCAAAAAAAGAGAAACCTGACAGATGGGAAGACTTTCACCCAATATCGCTTTGTAACATGATATACAAAATATTGGCTAAAGATGTAGCTAACCGTCTAAAGAAAATTCTTCCCACTATTATCTCTGAAGAACAAACAGGTTTTGTTCCAGGGCGTTCTATTCTAGATGGGGTGATCATTTCCCAAGAAGTCATTCACTCAATTCAAAAATTAAAAAAAGCAGGAATGCTGTTGAAGCTAGATATTAAAAAAGCGTATGACAGAGTAAACTGGAGATTTCTTTTTAAAGTAATGGAGGCTTTTGGTTTTCAGAAGGAGTGGTTGAATTGGATCTTTGGTTGGGTAGCCTGCCTGCGCTTCTCAGTACTGGTAAATGGCTCTCCGGAAGGTTTCTTTACTGCCTCAAGAGGGCTGAGACAGGGCGACCCTCTTTCTCCATTTTTATTCATAATAATGATAGAAGCATTAGGAAGATCGATTGAAAATGCAAAACGGTCAGGGGAGATACAAGGTTTGCAAGTCACCAGCAGCCTTCCCAATATTACTCATCAACAATTTGCAGATGACACAATGCTGTTTGGCGAAGCATCGGCAAAAGAGGCACAAAGGTTAAAACTATTGCTTGAGGATTTTTCTAGGGCTTCAGGTCAAGAAGTTAGTAAGGAAAAATAAGAGGTTTTCTTCTTCAATACAACTTGTCCAAATGAGGTACTAATATTGAGGATTTTAGGGTTCAAAATGGGGCAATTGCCTTGCAAATACCTGAGCCTCCCATTAGATAAAGGCATCAAAAACAATAATGCATGGAGCTCAATAGTGAGCAGATGTAAAGATCGAATTTCTTCATGGAAGAATCGATGGATTTCTTGGGCTGGGAGGTTAACTCTGCTGAAATCAGTCATTTCAGCCTTGCCAACATATCTGATGTCCTGTCTCCAGTTAAACGGAGGTGCAAGCAAAGATCTAAATAAAGTAATGAGAGACTTCTTTTGGAAAGGTAGCTCTGAACAAAAAAAAATCCCTCTTATTAACTGGCAAAAGGTTTGTGATAAGAAGGAAAATGACGGTTCTGGGCTAAGAAATGTTTTAAAACAAAACAAAGCGTTGGGGGAAAAATTGGCTTGGACAATCCACTCTAGGCTAGACCTCAAATGGGTTAAGATCGTCAGGGCAAAATATCTGGAACCCGATCCAAATTATTTTTTTTATGCAAACACTCTCCCTTCTGGGTCACGAATTTGGAATTTCATTAAAAGTTGCAGAGATTTGATTATAGATTTTATTACATGGGAGGTGAAGGAGGGGCAGGAGGCCTTATTCTGGGATGATTCATGGGAAGGGTTCCCAGTCTTAGCAGCCATGCCTAAACTCTCAAATATAATGGAACAGACTAAACAATCCTGGGGTTTAAAAGTCAGAGATTACTTTGTTCTTGAAGATGTGTCAGAGGGTAGTTTTGTGAAGTGGAAATCGGTGCAAAATTTGAATGTGGGAAGTCATGAAATGGATTTTTTTGAACGCGTTATGAAAGCACGGAGAATCTAGGTCAGAAAAGGGGCAGACAGTATTCGTTGGGATGCTGCTTCAAATGGTGTCTATTCGACCAAAGTTGGATATAACATGTTAACTTATCAGGACTCTACAACAAAACTCCCTATTAATTTGTGTTGGAATAAGGTCTGTCTTCCGAAAGCAGGGCTATTCACCTGGGCTGCTGCCCAAGGCCGAATACTGACAGGGGACTGGTTTTTGAAGATGGGTTATCTTGGTCCTACTAGGTGCCCCTTGTGTAAGAAAGCAGAGGAGAGTGTGAATCACTTACTTTTAAGTTGCAACTTTACTTATCAAATGTGGACCTAGCTATGCACTAAACTGAAATGGTCAACTATTTTTCCAAACAATTTGCTTGAATGTCTAATTTCGTGGCCAAGCAATAAGCATAATGCCATCTTTGGTGATTTATGGGTAATGAGTCCTTCCATCCTCCTGTGGGAGGTCTGGAAGGAACATAATAGACGCTTATTTCAGGATAAAGAATTATCAATTCCAAGGCTGCAGTGCAAGATAGAGGCTTGCATCGTTGAAATTTTTAACTCTCAACTACTGGTGAAATAGAGGAAATCCAAATTTACTAAATGGGATGCCTGGATTTTGAAACAATGGTTTGGTATCAAGACTCCTCCTGTGGCTTGTTCAGATGGTGCAACTTCTTCGGAACAACGCAAATTGATACAATGGCTCCCTCCTGATCCAGGCTGGATCAAATTAAATTTTGATGGAGCCTCAAAAGGTAATCTGGGTCCGTCAGGTGCAGGGTGCATAATCAGAACCAACTCTGGTGCGGTTCTTGGTAAAATTGCTCAACCTCTTGTGGATGGTACGAATAATGCGGCTGAGTTTCAAGCTCTTATAATTGGTCTCAAATTTAGTAAAGAATTAGGAATTAAAAAGCTAGTCATTGAAGGGGACTCTTCATTAGTTATAAATGCTTTGAGGTCAAGACAGATTCATAACTGGAAATTAAGGGTGTATTTGGAAGTGGCCGTGGAACTGATGGATTTTTTTGAACAAGTGATGCTAAATCATACTCTAAGGGAAGGCAACAAGGAGGCAGACCTCCTATCTAATTTAGGGGTTACTGGTCTAGGATTTAAAGAATGTTTTCTTTAGCTATGCTCAGTGGGCGGATGGGTGGGTCCCTCCCCAGCCTCTCCTTTGACACCTAAAACTGAGGGTGTGAGATGGCTATGCGACGGAGGGTGAGGATGCTGAGGTGACATATCCATGTCATTCTTGGATTCTGAGTTCGCAGAAGGAATGTTGGCCACCTTAATGAGGACGGCTCGTTCGTTGCAAAGCTTTTATGTTTGTCAGAATGCAAGTTGGGCTTGTTTCAAGTCGGTCATTTGGTGACACGTCGAATACGGCAACCCTTGACAAGACTTCAGTATAGACGGGTGGCGACTCACTTCACTTGAAGTGATTATAGTTAATGGTGCTTGGACTGCGGCCGTAGCCCTCCTTCTTAGCGAGGATGTGAAGATCGTCCTTTCATAATTTTGACATTTGTGCGATGGCCAAGCGGATTCTCACGGGCTTAAATTTGGATCCGTTATATTCATTCCGGTGCTTGGCTTTCACATTCTGGCTTTGTTTTTCTGTGTTGCAGGGTGTAGCTGTTATCATGGAGGGGTCGAAAAAATCAAAGTTCACCATTCATATTTCCTTGGATGGTTTGGAATGCTTCGGTGTGGACACACCGGTTTCTTTGGTCGCCACGAAGTGACAAATAGCTTTTAGGGAGATCTCAGACCAAAGGCTGAAACGAATTCTAATCGAGGATGATCCTGTGTTACTGGTTGCGGTTAAGATGGTTCTGGGAAATGAACACTTGCTTCGAAAGGAATATGCCAGAGACAATGCTCACATTTCCTCGCATTTTCTAGCAGTTTTATTGGACCTGGAAATTCCGAAGAAGGTGGTGCGGGAACTAATGGAGCGTTTGTTCCGTGCGGATTTACTCGGTGGCTTGGAAGATACTTTGAAGGCGGCCCTTCTGGGTAAAGGTATTCCGCACCTGACTGATTTGCCTCTCTTATGGCATTCAGAGGAAGCGGTCAAGGTGTATCCCTTCCTCCTTGATCTTAAAGGGCCAGCTTTGTCTCGCCACCAGAAGCTCGCGGACGTGGCTGTGGAGTTCCTGAAGTGCAAATTAATGATGGTGCCGTCGGAGGGTTTGGACTGGTTGGAGGGCTTTATTTGCTTTGCGGAGGTCAATGGTTTCTTGTAAGGTGGATCCGTGTCTTAAATCTCTATCGGCCATTTTTTGTAGTATTGGTTTTTTTGGCTGCTTGTTCATATGGGGGGTGGTTCGGTCTGTTAATCCCCGTCTCTGTATCAAGTTTTTTCGGGTTGTTGCATGCTCGGGTTCGGGGTTCTTGGTTTTGAATTTGTGGTTGGGCTGTCATCTTGCCCACTGGTGATGGTGGTCGGTTTTCCTGCGTAGCAGACGCTTGTAAACTTTTTCCTTTTTAATATAATACTTCTATCGTGCGTATCAAAAAAAAAAAAAAGGCAATGATAACTATTAATAAAAATGTCAAAATCTTTAAAAAATTAGAAAAAAACTATCTTGAAAATATTCTATTTTCAACAGATTTTGAATTAATAAATATATTTATAATAAATTATATATATTAATATAAAGTGAAATTAGAAAGAATTATTCCAAATCTAAACTAATTTATATTTTTATCATAAAAATTATTTTATTATATATATATATATACAATAAATTTTTACAGTTTAATAATAATTTTAAGTGTCAATTTTACGGTTATATAAAAATATAGCAAGTTAAATGATACGGTCTAATAAATTTTTAGGTTGTAATATACGGTCCAAAATGCAAAAAAGGTCAAATAGACCATCAAATTCTAGGTGACTCCATCAATTCATGCAAACATTATGCATGATTGATCATCCCCACTTAACTGAATGTATCCACCTATTATCTGTCATGCAACTGAAGTCAACTGAAGTCAACTAGCATTCAACTAAAACTAACTACATGCAACTGAAGATAATTGAACCATAACTGAATTGAATTGAATTGAACTAAACTAAACTAAACTAAACTAAACTGAACTAATACTGAACTAAACTAAACTAAACTAAACTAAACTCCACTCATGTAAATATCAATCCCTAATTTTTAGGATCTTTACATGCATTACTGAAGTGTTATTTATCCTCCAAATAGTTAACTTAAGCAAGGTGGGTTCCACCTTCCATGTGGGTGCTCCATGTGCTCCTATTTTGTAGGAGCTCTTCTTGGGCTTTCTCACATGTTCCTATCATTTAGGAATAATTACAAATGTCGATTTACATGTTCATTTCATTCAGATTTAATCTCTTTCTAATCCTAGTGTTGGGGAACACTTTCCAAGGACTTAGGAGATATATGAAATATGTAGGATTGCAATTAAATGGTATCCTATTCCCAACAATACCAATATCATTGTAATTAACAGATACATTCCTATTTACTAAAAATAGACATAATTCTTCAAGGATTTGGATGCTCCTTTACCAAATTAATATCCAAAAGCCAAGAATGGGTAGATCTCATGCAACTTTGCAACAATTTATGGTGTGTAAGTGATTTTCAATATGAATTTGTTCTCTGATAGGTAAGACTGACTCAATTTACTTCAAAGATGACCAAACTAATAGAACAATGCTTTATCCATGGGTGATGAACTCATATTTATAATAAACTGTAATACATCAACACTTTAATCCAACATTTGAAGACTATTTTTATATTGCTTTGCAATACACAACTTGATATATCCAGAACACAAACTACTTACTAATCCTAATACTCCACTACATAGATCTATAATTTCATCAAAGCATTTAATAATTTCTTTGAACAAAAGCAAAAACAAAATCATACATTCAACCAAAGAGATTGAAGACAAATAAATGATCATTGATCATTCTATTTATGATTTGTGTAAAAAAATACATGGGAGAGAAAGTATTCCAGAATTTGCAATTTTCACTCATATGCCATTGTTGTTGTAAAACTATTATTCCTATTACAAGCTAGAATCTATACCTATAACTCAAAACTATTCTATTTCTCTGTGCTTGAATTTACAAAATTTCTCTTCACATGAGCTCAAATGCTTAACCATCAAAAGACCTGTGTAATTGGCCTTGAATTCCCATTTATAGAAACATGGGAGCAACAGGCTTCGGGCCAAATTACAATTAAAGTCACATTTTACATTTGACACACATTTGCATTTGAATTTCAAAATTCCTTAAGTGGTTATATTTGCACCATTTGAAAGAGAGGGAAAGCATATAAGACAAAATTCATTTCTATTTGCTGAAGAAGATAGACCTGCCTTCCAAAAGGCATCTTTCATTCGTTGTAACAAAATCAACTATCTTCTTCACAAGCCAAAATTATTCCCCACGTGCATCTCCAATCAGCAAAACCTCAAAACAAGAAAACAACTAAAAGGAAAGAAGTATACTTGTCCATGTCAGCACTTTGGTCACCAATCTTAATGTTGGGGAGAAAACAATATTTTGCGATACTTTAACAAAAGCCTAATCTTTACTATTTCCAGGCTATGCATTGTTTTCTCCCATCCGTTAATCACCATGTTTGTCATCATCCTTCATGCATAGGCTCACTCTATAAACTTCTCCAGCCATGTGTTGTATTCATCCTCAGTTGGCCATTTCATATCCAACGGGTTTTGAACTTTTCCATTGTGCTGAGTGTACCTTGCATCAATCAAAACTCTAGCCTCTTTAATGAAAGTTTCCATTCTCACTTCAACTCCAGTCATGTTATCAATATTGGGATTCGACATAGAGTAGTCGGTAACAGTGAGAATCATCTTACCCTGAGGGAGTAAATCTCCCAACTCTTTCTTCCATGTAGAAAATTCCTTTAACTCACCCTTATCATCTAGTATTTTGGGAATTCCATGCCCCTCCATATCTCTAAACATTCTCAGTTTGTTCTAGAGTTGCATTCCTAACTTTCCATGGAAAGTTGTTATTTCATTAACAAGATCAATTACCTTTAATAATTCTAGTAGATTTGTAGGACCTGTAAACACTAAAAATTGTCCTAGGCTTGCGATTTCTAAATTCTCCATCATTTCCCCTTTCATTCTTCATAATTAAATAATTTTTAATCATTTAATTATTTTCTAAAGTCATAATTCTTCTATTAATTAAATAATTTTAATTATTTAATTAATTCATTGTCTATCTTTATTCCTCCCTAATTAATTAAATAATTTTTATTTATTTAATTATGTCACTAATTAAGTCTTCTTTCTAAAATTAAGTAAATTCTTATTTATTTAATTTTTGTCCACTTTCCACTATAATAAAATAATTATTTTAATTATTTAATTATTCATTAGCCTCTTCTCTCATTAAATTAAATAAATTTTATTTATTTAATTTGGTCCACTCTCTTGAATTTTGAATTAAATCATTATTTAATTCAAAATGATTCCTTTTGTCACATTCCTCTATAATTAAATAATATATTTAATTATTTAATTATTCATTGCTTACCTAAATTAAATAATTTTTATTATTTAATTTCTCCCACCACTTCTTTGTCCGTGCCAATCTTATCTTCCACATCAAATCTTATCTCTTGACATCTCATTTAATTTCAGCCTTTGATTGAATTATTTTATAATTCAATATTAGCCCTTCATTTCTTGTCATTTCCCTAATTTTGACCTAACCCTATTCCATACTACAACATTCAATCTTGGCCATTGATTAAGACATCTTATTGACATTCAATCTCATCCATCTCTTCAAAATGGCATTTTCTATAAAATGCAATTTTCCTCTCATTTTTTAGACATAAGGAGGCATTGGATTTTAGACATTGGAGGCATTAGATATTACACATTAGACATCGCAACATTTGTCATCTTACTTAATTTAGTCTTGGCATATTTAGGCATAGGAATTTCACTCATATTGTCATAGGCATTAGGCATTGATCAAATCCTTCAAAGCTTGGTGTAGGACTTAGACTTTTATTTCAGATTGCTTGCATGATGAATCTGAGGGCAACACATCAACCAGCAAGCTAGAAGGTGTTACAAAAGTGAATCATGGAGGTACCGGCGATTAACAGGTATAATTGTTCTTTCATTTACTTCCATTGTATTTTGTAATTGCTTTGGGTTTATGGTCTTCATTGATTTGCTAACATTGAATCTAATCCTAAAACAAACCCTTAGTTACAAGGCCTTCAGGGTCTTCTTTCATCTATGGCATCATCTCCTTCAAGGTTCCCACCCTTGTGCTCCATTTACTCCATTCAGTCTGAAATGTCTTTTGAACCTATAAATATTCAAATGATGTTGGCCTCATGGATATTCTTGTAAGCAGCCCACACATCATGAAATCTATTTACCAACTTTGTTACTCTATGTTTTAATACATCATCAAATATGTCATTTGCCACCTTAGCTTTCTTTGTATTTTCTTTTTCTGATTGTAATTCTTGTCTCAAACTCTGAATCCTCAATGACTGGGTTTCTTTGTCCTGTGATGATAAATCTGAAGTAGAACTTGTTGGAGATGGTAGACCCTTTTGTGTTGTAGCAAGCACCTTATTATGTTCATCCAACAATTTGTTGTATCTATCCAACAACTTTTTGTAGTTATCCTTTGTGATTCGGGGAGTATCCACATTCAACATTGCAACATTCATTATCAATTATGCAGTTGTAGTGGTAGTCATTTATGTAGCCCTTTTCACTACTACTACTTCAATCTCCTTTTCCATAGACTTTATGACCTCAAGCTTCCCTGTGCTTGGTGCCATAGACCAAATAGCAAGTGTATGTAGCTTAGGGTTGAAACTTGAGTCAAAAACTTTATTGTAAAAAATCTCCTAAAAAATAGAGGCATTTGAGTCTTTCATAATTGCATCTAGTGCAATGGTAGATGATATTTCCCATCCAGGCAATAGGAGAATCCCACTTCCTTTCACCAATGTCCTTGCATCTGCTGGTGACATAGGATAAATATCCTACATTATTTTATCCTCCTCCTCCTTCTCAACTTCCTCTTGTAAGGAGGGATCAACCTTCTTCTTTGCCTCTTCAATTCTCCTTTTAATATCAGAGCCCTTTATATGGATGATAAAATCTCTAAGTTCCCTGGTCTTGACAAAAGCATTGTCACACATGGAATCATCACAGGCCTTGATCTTGACATCGTCATCCTTGACCTCATCATATTCCCACTTCACAAATCTGCTAGGAGGAATCACTATACTCAAGGCATCATCTTTGTCTTCAGGAAATTCCTGATCCACTTCTTGCTCCATGGGAATGTGCTCTCCAGACACCTCAGGAACTTAAGGCTCACCAATCTTCTCACTTGTTGAATAAGCCACTAATGGAGTGACTGCAGGTTGCTCACCTGTCTCTTTTTCCTGCACATGGATGCCTTGAGCAGAGGATTGAGCTAGCTGGCTCCTCAACTATGCATCATGGTTTTGCTTGGCCACCTTGGCCTTTATCTCAACTTGCTTGACTTTCTCAAAGAAACTCTTATCATTAAAATCACCAAGCATTAATTTAGCTTGCACAAATTTATCCTTCGTCTTGGAATAAGGGTTGACATAGAAAGGATTTTCCTTCAACATCTTTTCTTCAATTGAACATATCCTCTTCCATGCATTTTTTCTTGCTATAAATTCTTCATCAGAAGATAAATTTCTAATCACATCCTCTTGAAAGAGGAAATGTAGACACATAAAAATGATCTAGGCCCTCGAGCTGCATTTTTCCTATGTCAAACGTCCTCACATAATTCAATTATTTAATCATGTTCTAATGTCATAATTCCTAATTATTCCTCCATGATTATTTAAATAAATAAATTATATTTGTTTATTTAAATATGTCACTAATTAATCTTTACTCCTATAATTAAATAAATTTTCAATTTGTTTAATTACTCATTTCTACTGCAAATTAAATAATTACCATTACTTATTTAATTTGTTTATTATCATTTTCTCCTTCAATTAAATAAACTTATTCATTTAACCCACTTTTCATCCCACAAGTAAATAATTAAAATAATTATTTATAGTCTTTTGTCTTATTCACATTTATGAATTAAACCATTATTTAATTCAAAAGTCAACCTTCTTCCATAAATTAAATAATTTCTATTATTATTTGATTTTCCAACTATCTCTTTTTCTCCACCATTGATTTGATTATCTCCAATTAAATCTCATCCCTTCATTTCAAAGCTTGCCCTAACTTTGACCTAATGTTTCCATAACCCTAGTGCTCCTCATCACATTGAATCCTGGCCTTTGATCTTAGGTTTTAATAAAATTTTAATCCTGGCCATCCATTCTCAATTTGGCATTCTTTAAAAGGCTCTCTCTCAAGTCATTTTAGACACAGAGTTATTTTCAACAACATACACACATAACATGCTTGAGAGCTTTTAGTACTTGAGAAATACTTCAATATCTTGTTTGTCTTAGGCATAGGTCATAGTTGTACTTCAAATCTGAGGGCAATCATACAATTTCTAGCAAGATGGAGAAGGCCAATGGAGGTAATTCAATGGAGGCTTGAAAACTAGGTGATATTGTTTCAGTATTTTTATGCTTCTTGCTTTCATTGTGCTCTATTGTTGATTGGGGTTTAAGTTATTATGCTATTTGCAAATTAACCCAAAAAAAAACTTTCCTTAGTTACATTTGGTGAACTCGACGTAGAACAAAAATTCAAAACTGGAAATGAAAGAGCGGGAGAGGTGTTGCGTTGGTCAATCACTTGTTTGATATTTATTCTCTATTGGTTTCTGCTCCTCCAAATGCTTCTTCGCTGCCTGAAGACTTCTCCAATTTGGTGCGCTTCCTGAAGACTTCTCCACTTTTCTTCATTGCCTAAAATGCCATTGCTGCTTTCCCTTGGCAATTGCAGATTTTCTCTTGCTCCTATGGACTTCGACAACTCTATATCTTCTCATCAGTGCCATGTGTATATAATGACTTGCCACAATTGTAGGGAGAAAAATAATTTATTTAAGTTTGATTTAGTTTATATTTTAATTTTAGCTTTTAATTTTTAGTTTTAGTTTTTGGTTTTTAGTTTTAGTTTAGTTTTTGGTTTTTAGTTTTAATCTTTCCTTGTAATTTAGATTAGGTTTTAGTTTTTGGTTTTTAGTTTTTAGTTTTAGTTTTTTAGTTTTAGTTTTAAATTTAGTTTTAAGTTTAATTTAGATTGGTTTAGTTTTCAATTTAGATTAGTTTTTTAGTTTTAAATTAGATTAAATTTTTATTTAGTTAGATTAAGATTTTTAATTTTTTAAATTTTGATTTAAATTTAGTTTTTTTTATAATGTTAGGATTTTTAATTTAGTTTAATTTTGAGATTTAATATAAAGATTTTGTCTTTATTAGTGTAGATTTTAGTTTTTTTTTTTTAATTAGATTCTAAATTTTTAAGATTTTAGTCTTTTTTATAGATTTTTAATGTAGATTTGAAGTTTAGACTTTTTATTTTTAGTTTAGATTTTTAATTTAAATTTTAAAATTAGATTTTCATTTAGGCTTTTAAATTTAATTTAGATTTTTAGATTTATTTTTGATAGATCAATTTAGTCCATTTTTTTTATAGTTAGATTTAAAAATTAAATTTTGTTTGGTAAATTTTTTAGGTTAATCTTAATTTTGTTAATTTAGATAAAATTGTTAGCTTTTAGATAATTGATTTTTAATTTTATTAATGATAGTTTAGATTAGCTGTTTTGATAGAATAAGTAGGGAGGGGCCCTGATCCCATGGAACAAAAGTAGATAAAAAAGAACAGTTAAGGTGGGAAGCAACACCACCAACCAAACCAAAAAACAACTTCAAGGTGGCACATAGGCCCAAAATTAAAACCATCGCTATAGTCTACCCAAAAACTATCAAAAACAAGTTACTACCAACTAAATTAAAACTACAGAGGCCATTAATTAAGTCCATAGTATACTAGGTGGCATTCCACCAAATCTTATAGAGAATTAATGAACAATCCCAAAAATTGGTATAATTTAAAAAACTCATCAAAAAGCAGGAAAACAACAAACCAAGCCATTAGCTAGCTTGCCTAAACAGGTCCCCATACTCAGCTAAGAAAGCTGCATATTCACGCCATTTAGGTCCCTATGTTTCATCCAACAATTTGAGGGCATCAGATTTCCCTTGCTTCTTCAATTTTTTGGTTATCTTTGCTTCTCCCGAGGCCGCACCCAACATCGCACGTCTCATTAACCTGTTAGTGACTCTCATCAGAGAAACTAGAGCCTTTTCCATATCCTCAAATTGGACCTACAAAAAAGTTAATCTACTTTAAAAAAAATCAATACTTAATTCTTCATTATTATTCTCCAGACCAAAAAGCCCAACATCCTGTTCATTCCTAGTTTCATTCTTTTCCTCAGATGGCTCCACCTATTCCTCCTCTTCATCATATTTTTCCTCCTCCAAATCTTATTCCCCCATATCGTAGGCATTTTCCTCAAAATCATAATCTTCAGAATCATCATCTTCCTGAGCCTCAAACTCCTCATAACTCGGGATATCTTCCACATCCACAGACACATTTTCTTTCCCCTTTTTCTCTTTTGAGGCCACCTTCTCCAGCCGAGCATACCTTCTTCCATCATTACCACCCCTCCCTTGACCCTATAAATTCTCCTTGACCTTCTCCTTTTGGTTCACATCCTTAGAAATATGAATAACTTCACTAGGATTGACCTCCCTTCTTGGCTTTTGGGGGCTCAAGCAGCAAGGGAGAGTGTTTTCTCTTTTCAGGGGTAGCTCTAGAAAGCAACAAGTCGACACTCTTTGAATCCTCACTTTTCTAGGACTGAGGGGTAGAAGGGTTCGACATATTAGCCACCAGAGAGTTTCTCTTAGTAGGGATAAGTAAACGTCTCACAAAAACAACAAGAGGGTTGTAAGGAAGTTGTTCAACAACCAGGGGTTCAACAACATCTAGGTTAACCACCCTCTGTGGTTCAACATTGTCCTCATCAGACTGGTCAGGGTTCTCAACTCTTGCATTAAGAGGATTTCCATGGGGATTTTGGGAAAGGGCATATTTGTACAGAGTAAGCATTAGGCCCTGATGAAGCGGTGGGTTAGCCCCTTTCTCAATATTTAGCTGCATAGAGGACAAAAGGTAAAACGACAGGTTTATGCACTCCCCATGTCTGATGCGGTTTAAAATAGGAAAGTGATAAGCATGGATTGACATATAACAACCTTCAAGAGTAAAATACCGCATAACAAACAGACTCACAAAGGAAAAAGGAGGAGGAAGTTAGATTAGCTATTAGATTAACTTCAATAATTAATTTTAACCTAGATTAATTTTGTTAGTTTTAGATAGCCTTAATCTAGAATAATTTAGAATAATTTTTTTTGGGTTAACTTAGGTTAACTTTTAATTTTTCTTAATTAGATTAATGTCATTTTCTTCTTTCTAGTTTAATTTTTATTTTGTGGCTAATCTTTGACCTCTTTCTTTCCAGGTGTGAATGTCCACAGTTTGAAAATTAAAACCTAAACTTTTGCTTGTCAATGATTGGGGGTCAAAACTACTAATCATGCTTAGTAGGGCTCTTGCTTTAGTGTGCTTTATCATGAATGCTTTTTTCACATAGAATGATTAGTGGGTCTAAAATGAACTTGAGTGTTTGATTTGACATCATAAGCTAGTTTAAAATTTACTAGTGCTTGCATTGTCTTGTGGTTTGCATTTTGTTTCTAGGTGTGTATGCTCTTCTCTCGCACCATTTGGCAATCTTGAGAATTAGAAACACCTTTAGAAATTTTGTACAACCACCCACACATTTGGATTTTGGAATTAAAATGAGCATTATGCGAGTGTGAGGCAAAGGTTTTGTGTATGATCTATCCTTGTGCTTCGTGCGATCTTAGCTGATCAAAAATAACATCTTTGTCTTGCTTTTGTTACCTTTAGAGGGGCCTTCCTCACAAGTGGGAATGACTCCAACCAATTTTTTGCTCGGGCTAGTATATAAAAGGATAAGAATAATCCATCAAGTCCTCATGGTATGTAGGCATTAGCCGTGCAGTGTCACTCGAAATAGGGTACCTATCGTAAAACGTATAAGAGCCCCTAGTAGAGTGATTAATGCCTTAATTGGCTTGTTGGATGATCATGAGGTGCCATGTCCCCAAGTATTCACTAAGAACCTTTGTTATAGTGGCCAAAATCCCTTTCACTTGCTAGCATAGGAACAATCATTTTGAAGCTGCCCCACGTCTTCACTAAGCATGTCTAGAGGCAAAAATTCCTCTTTGGGGAATTGAGACTTGGTGAGCCTGAGAAGTGAGTGCCCTGAAGGGGAGCTAGTGCCACCGAGTCTCTAGTTGTCCACCTTGTTTAAGTGGTTGGAGAAATCTGAGTGGGGATCTAGTGAGTGGTATCTCTTGAGAAGCCTAGGTTGTGCAAAGAGTTTGTCAAGATCAAACTAAAAAAACATTATGTCTGCTTGTGTTTTATGTGTGTTTCTTTCAAACAAATAAGGAAACAAACCTTACACTTGAAAATTGCAACACTTCACACCCAACAACCTTTTCAAACCAAACAGTCAAAATTAGGTCAAACTCTTGCCAAAATTAGATTCAAAATCAGGTCAAACTCAAGTGCCAAAATCAGATTCAAACCTTTGAAAACCAGTTTTAGATCAATTTCTTGTTGTGATTCCTATTTAAAAACTAGAAACTTGCTCAATTCACCTTGCATATCATCATTTCATTATTAGGCCACAATTTTAGGTATCTCAACATCCTCATTACTTGCATATCCCAACATCACATTAGGCTACACTTTTCAAACTTTTAGGCTTGACACCTTTTGGATTTTCAAATAGAGCAATTGTTTATACCTGAGCACAAATCATTTCTTCAGCAAAAGATTGTCATTTGACCAAGTTGATGAGTTTAGTTTATGGCTCAATTTTGATAGAGTTTATCATCCATTTGTTGTAGTTGTCATAGACCTTGATACTTGGATACTAACATTTCCATGTTATTTCCTCAAAACTATAGACACTGGGCATAAGCTTATTTTTGTAACTTTTGAATGACATTGACATGCTATATGAACTATCTATGTTAATTTTACATGTGGATTAATGAATGTTACTTTAAGAGAGTTATAGATATGCAATTGTTGTGCATACTAATGTTGTCATGCAAATATAATTAGAACCTACAAAATTGAGGAAGACTCTGCCAGCTAGTCATTTTCCATAAAGGTCAACAAGGTGATCATTCAAAAGGTCAATGGAGGGGGATTCCTAGTTCAAATTGAAGGTTGTAACTGCCTTGTAAATGGTCATAATAGTTTGTTGAACGAATATAGGAGATATTGTTATGCTAGATCTGCGTTAACAAAAACTTGCTCGACCAAATTCCATGCATGCATAACCTCCTTTCCACTTTCTATGCTTTCCCTAAAGTGGCATCCTATTAATCTGTTGGAGTTGACCGCCTTGCTAGGTAGTTAGTAGTTTTTCCTCCTATAAATAAGACTCAAATTCTCCTTCTCAAAAGGTTGATTGATTTGATGTTGTACTCACATTCTTAGTTTTTCAATAATATAGTTATGCTGCTCTATTATACTCATGCTTTCCAATGAATAAAATAAAGTTATAAGTTCATGCATCTGAGTTTACATTTGTCTTAAGGGATACTCATCCAAGGGGGCCCACTTGGTGAGCATTCCATCCTTTAGCTTCACTACTACTTTTTTGTGCAAATAGTTATGAATTTGACAACTATCTATTCCTACAACCACTAGAATTCCATTCTGTGACTGTTCCTTCAACCAAAGCAAACAAAGTAGTTTCTTATCTATTTGCCCAGATTTTCATTTCTATCATGCATTCTAGCTTAGTATAGTTGTTGGTTGATGTTCAACACTTATGTTACTTCTTTCTAAGCAACTTACTTTCAACATTATGTCTTTCTTAGCTACAAAATGAATATGACTACTATGGATTCCTAGGGCACATACTGTGTTGACCCATTTCAAGTCTATTTCCTTGGGTTGACAAGTTAAATGCACCTTCATAATGATTAAGATAGCTATTCATATTAGATGTCCAATCTCTGAATCACAACTTTAAGGGCTTAGTTAAATCATTGTAGGAGGCCAACACAAGTCACTTTTTAACTTAGTCCTTTGTCATTTTGGTGATAATTTCTGGTGTAGGAGCACCTAATCACCTAGTTACAAACTTCCATGTTTGAAGGTCAAGGAAAGTCATTGATGGGTGTCTAGGTTGGTATAAGAGTGTTTTGTGTTCATTTAGGCTTAATAAGGTCTAAAAGGACCAATCATAATGTGCTTGGAAGCATCTTGAGTCATTAAGGGTGAAATGTTAATCTTGCACTTAAAGTTTCCTTGTAGCCTTTGAAGGAAAATTCTTGAGTTTGTATAGGGAGTGCAAGAAAAGAGTTTAAAAGTTATATTAGGGATAAGATAAAGGTGTTTGAATGATTTTAGGTGTCTTGGATAACAAAATTTCATAATGATGCTTATTTAACAATCTATTGTCAATGTTAGCACTTTTAAGCAAAATGAAGGTTAAGGTGGTTAAAGGTGGTTATAGGCGTTGGGGGAAGATTGTCCTATTTTGAAAATGTATAAAGGCCTTTGGAAGGCACAAGAATAGGATGATGATTCAGTAATGGTGAATTTTTTTTCAATAAAAGCAACATTTCTTTGTTTATTCATTGTTCTCTCTTCATTTATTTCTGAGTTTCTATGTTTTCCCTGCACTGTATAGGCCGTACATAGAAGTTAATGCTCTAAATTCTTTGATTCCCATAGGGGATGGTAACAAAATACTTTTGAATCCATATTAAAGTCTTAATAACAAAATTGAAGAGTGTTTTGTTGGTTTCTGTAGTCTGCCTATATAAGGCAGTGAGGGCATCGTTTGAGTTTCCATTATGTTTTAAGCCATCCCCACTTACTATCTCAACCTGTTACTTAGTGGGATGGCGTGAAACTAGGTTAGAATATATTCCTTTTAATTCTAGAGTAGAAATAAGGTGAGTTGTAGACTGTGGAATGTCACCATGGTGTGAAATGATGTATTTTTCATGCAAGAATTGATGGGACAGTGATGAGTCTTGTCAAGTTGTTGATGGAATTATCTAGGAAACAGTATGAAATGTCCGTAAAAACCCTAACACAGTAGTTTGATGTTTTGGTTGGGCTTGGAAAGCCTTGGAAGGGTGAAATACTAAAAACCCTATGTATTTGTATGTAAAGTGAGGGTTTGTAAGTTTGGTGTCAAAATGGTCTTGAATATGAGGAATGACCAGTGACTTGGGAATTTTGAAACACATTTAAGGATTTTCCAAGAAATTGAGGGGTTAGGGGAAGTTTAGAGGAAAATTTGTTTGTAAAATAGGGCTAATTCTTGTAGCCTTTTTGTAGGGTAGTCTAATGATTCTCTATGATGGTGCAAATAACCTTGTAAAATATGATTGGAATATGGTATTGGGGTCTGAGTGGATGTCTAAATGATGTTGAGATGGTATTTTGGTGGCCTTCTCTAAAAGATAAGCCTATTTGTTGAGTTTTGGAGTTTATAACCCTATTGGTGTTAGTTGATTTAATGTGAATGATTGTGATTTCAAAGGTTGATGTCTTATTGAGATCTAATTAGATTTGAGTCTTCACCAGCTTGGCTCTACATCATAGTGGTATTAGAGCATCAAGGAGTAGATTTGTTGCATTTTTTAGGTTGTGAAGAGCAAGGAAGAAGTGAAGAGAATAGTATTCAAGGATGCCTCCAAAGAACAAAGATATGGCTAAAGAGATGAAGGAGATGAAAGACAAACAGGCTAGAGAAATCAAAGAGTTGGAGGAAAGAATCATAGCCTTGGAGACAAACAAAAGAAGGGATGTGGAAGAGAGTGAGTTAGATGAAGAGGAAGATGATGAGTTTGAAGACATGGAAGAAGAACTTGACCCAGAGGATCAAAGAATTGCAAAGTTGGTGAAGGCAGTTAGGAATGACAAGCCTAAGGTAAAAATTGATGTTCCTAAATATGGTGGAAGTTTAAATGATGAAGAATTACTTGACTAGATTGGTGCATTAAATAACCATTTTGAATGTGATGAGGTTCTTGAGGAGCAAAGAGTAAGGATTGCAAACACAAGGTTGCAAGGCCATGCTTTGGTATGGTGGGACTACTTTCAATCTAAGAGGAGGAAGCAAGGAAAGTCTAAAATCACCTCATGGGACAAGATGGTATCAAAATTCAAAGGTAAATTCTTACCCAAGGATCATTAAGTTCAAATGTTTAAAAAATTGCAAAGCTTAAGAAAAAAGGAGATGGATATTAAGTCTTATACTAAGGAATTTTATAAATTAAGTTTGAGGTCTGGTCATCATGAGAATGAAGATGAAAAAATTTCTAGATATATGGGTGGTTTGAGGTTGAACATACAAGATGAATTGGTTTTGGATAACCCTAGGAATGTAGAGGAATGCTACCAAATGGAAATCAGGGTGGAGGAAAAAATGAAGAGAAGAAAAGATAAGCAGTTAGGGGTAGAGGTAATGCATCAAGAGGAAGAGGATCTATTCCTAATCCAAATCCAAACAATGAAAATCAATAAGATTCCATGAAAGGACAAGAGAAATTTGATTTTAGAGGTGGATGGAGAGGCACAAGGGGTAGATTTGGAGGAGGTAGAAGTTCTAATGTGTTTTTAGGTAGATGTTACACTTGCAATGAATTTGGCCATCCATCCTACAAGTGTCTGAAGAAGATTGGTGCTTCATTGAGTGGGAGTAAAAGTGATAAAAGAGTTCAACTTGTGCAAGAGGATGAAAAGGAGAGCACTAGTTCATCAAGCCATCCTGCAAACCTTGAAGTTGGAGAAGCTTTGATGCTACATAAGCAAATTTTGAAGACTTCCAAGGAAGTAGAGCCATTGCATAAGAAGAGGCTATTCAAAACCACTTGCAAGAGTAAGGGAAACGTATGTAAAGTTGTGGTTGATTTAGGTTCAACTAAAAATATGGTGTCATGTGAAATGGTGAATAAGTTAAACTTGAAAAGGATTCCTCATGAATTTCCTTACAAGGTATCTTGGCTAAGTGATGGTCAATCTTTGTTGGTAGATGATAAGGTTGTGGTATATTTCCAGATTGGTGATCATAAGGATAGTGTTGCTTGTGACATTCTTCCAATGGATTGTTGCCACATACTCCTAGGAAGACCTTGGCAACATGGTAGGTGTGACATGTATGATGGAAGAGAAAATTAGTACACTATCATGAAGGATGGTCATAAGTTTGTCTTGGCTTCACTTGTAGAAGATGTGAAAGGTAAAGCTAAAGTGATCATGTGTGGGAGCAAGGAACCTATAAATGTTGTGAAAGAAATAAAAAATTCTAATGTTGTGAACAAGTATAGGTTTGATAATGTAGGAATAGTAGATGTGAAGGTAAAAATAGGGGTAAAATGTGATTTGATAGAGAGTAAAAAAGAAGGTGTGTTAGTTGGGAGCATTGAATGTCCTATTCTTGTAGATAAGGGTGTGAAACAAATGAAAATTGCAGGTACAATGGTTGACAACATTGATAGGACAGTGGAGAAACATGGTGTTAAGGTATTGGGATTGATGACAGGGGTAAAAACATAGGGTGCATGTAGGGAAGGCCTCAACAAAGAGACGATCCTAAGTCAAAGGAAGTTCAGGGTAATGGTTTTGCTGACCTTTGTTTATGTGTAGGTATAGGTGATAAGAGACAAGTAGATTCTAGAATGAGAATGGAGAAAGAACGGACCTTAGGTTTGAATGTACAAACACAGTCACTTTCAAATGTAACCACAAAACAAGGTGCAGGGAAGAGTATAAAGATGGAGCAACATGGAGCACAAAGCAACATGGGTCAAAGGCAATGGACTATGAATCAATGGTGTTTTAATCTAGCTTGGGCATGTTGGTATCATCCATAATTCATGTGGCATGAATTTTTCTTAGGGGGTGTATGGTGTAGGAGCACCTAATCACCTAGTTGCAAACTTCCATGTTTGATGGTCAAGGAAAGTCATTGATGGGTGTTTAGGTTGGTATAAGAGTGTTTTGTGTTTATTTAGGCCTAATAAGTTCTAAAAGGACCAATCATAATATCCTTGGAAGCATCTTGAGTCATTAAGGGTGAAATGTTAATCTTGCACTTAAAGTGTCCTTGTAGCCTTTGAAGGAAAATTCTTGAGTTTGTATAGGGAGTGCAAGAAAAGAGTTTAAAAGTTATATTAGGGATAAGATAAAGGTGTTTGAATGATTTTAGGTGTCTTGGATAACAAAATTTCATAATGATGCTTATTTAGCAATCCATTGTCAATGTTAGCACTTTTAAGCCAAATGAAGGTTAAGGTGGTTAAAAGGTGGTTATAGGCATTGGGGGAAGATTGTCCTATTTTGAAAATGTATAAAGGACTTTGGAAGGAATGAGAATAGGATGATGATTTAGTAGTGGTGAAATTTTTTTCAATAAAAGCAACATTTCTCTGTTTATTCATTGTTCTCTCTTCATTTATTTCTGAGTTTCTGTGTTTTCCCTGCACTGTACAGGCCGTACATAGAAGTTAATGCTCTAAATTATTTTATTCCCATAGGGGATGGTAACAACATACTTTTGAATCCATATTGAAGTCTTAATAACAAAATTGAAGAGTGTTTTGTTGGTTTCTGTAGTTTGCTTGTGTAAGGCAGCGAGGGCACCGTTTGAGTTTCCATTATGTTTTAAGCCATCCCCATTTATTATCTTGACCTATTACCCAGTGGGATGGCATGAAACTAGGTTAGAATATATTCCTTTGCATTCTAGAGTAGAAATAAGGCGAGTTGTAGACTGTAATGATGGGGTAATGATGAGTCTTGATGAGTTGTTGATGGCATTGTCTAGGAAATAGTATGAAATGTTTGTGCAGACCCTAATACAGTAGTTTGATGTTTTGGTTGGGCTTGGAAAGCCTCGGAAGGGTGAAATACTAAAAAACCTAAGTATTTGTATGTAAAGTGAGGGTTTGTAAGTTCGGTGTCAAGATGGTCTTGAATTTGAGGAATGACCAGTGACTTGGGCATTTTGAAACACATTTAAGGACTGTCCAAGAGATTGAGGGGTTAGGAGAAGTTTAGAGGACACTTGTTTTGTAAAACAGGGCTAATTCTTGTAGCCTTTTTGTAGGGCAGTCTGATGATTCTCTATGATGGTGCAAATAACCTTGTAAAATCTGGTTGGAATATGGTATTGGGGTCTGAGTGGATGCCTAAATGATGTTGAGATG